>JABTTQ020001115.1:0-254043 GCA_016081115.2 Rehmannia glutinosa
GATCATCTCCATTCCTCCCTAAGATTACAATGGTGGGTATCTCGACCGGAGAGCCAGGGAAGATGAGCAAAGCCAGTCTAAAAAAGACAATGGATGATTTGACGAAAGAACTAGAAAGGGTCGAACAGGTAAATCAAACTGTCTCTACTAGCAACGAATACATGGTTGATGAGAGGGATCCACTATTTGTGGCGAACGTTGGGGACTATCTTTCTAGTGTATCAAAAACTGGATCGGCTCGATGGGTTCGAGGAGGAACTTATTAGTGTCTGATTTTATTTTCCCGGCTCAACTTTCGCTTTTCTTTCATCCGAAATCAAAAGAAAATTTGTAAATTAATATAGGATAAGGGCATGATCCCTGTTGTGATTAGGTCACATGGTTTAGTTCCATTGGAGAAAATCATAGCTGAAAGGAGATGATTCTTGAAGAATATATTCCTCTGCAAATGACAAATGTCATAGACATGGTTCAAAAGGTTAGATAAGTGGGAAATTTTGTCTTTAGATTTTGTGAAACAACAATATTTTCCTCAACTGAGATTGGTTGTCACATGATAAGATTTGTATATGTTTCTTTTTGCAGGAAAACTGTTAACATCACAAGTTTTGGGCATATTCAATTCTAGGTTAATAGTTTGGTGCCTTTTTTTTTTTTTTCCCATTTGCAGGTAATAATATGATTAAGAAAATCTTGTGCTTTATACAGGATTGCCCACTTGTAGATTCTAATTTAGTCTCTTCAAGATATGGTTACTTGAGGAACACCACAATCTAACATATGACTCTAAATTTGCTTATGGTGGTTGACTTTATTTTTCCACTGAGAAATTGGAGAACATTTTGATTTATGAGCCATTCCATATGAGGCAACAGCAACATCCAAAAAGCCATAAAACGTGCATGCCAGCGCCTACTACAATATCACAACTCAACTATTTAGGGCGCTATTGGATATACTTTTATTTTGAAAATTTTCATTTTGCTAGAGAATAGTGGTAAAAAATATTTTAGAAGAAAAAAAATGAATTTTGAGATTGTGATTGAATGTGAGATGGAAAAGTAATGATGAAAGTTGATTTGATTTAAGAATAGTAAAATAATGATTGGTAGTTAGAAATGTGTGAGTGAATGAATAGTGAAATTTGTGGGAGAATGTGTAATAATGATTCGTTTTGTGAAAAATGTGTAGATGTGATTGGTGATAAAAAAATAAGAAAAAAGTGAAAGTGAGAGAATAGTATATTTTCCGAAAATTTTCATAAACAATCATATGTTTGGTGTAAAAAATTTCTAATAAATCCAAAATGAATTTTGTTTCTTATCCAATCGCGGCCTTAACTACTTTTTTTCCTTAGAAGATCTTATTTTTAAAATAAGATAGAACATCTTATAAACTTTCAAAACATCTCTTGAGATGAACTTATAGAATTTTTTAAATAAAGTTAGACAAACACTCTCTTAATCCAATCAAGTTGTATTGTTAGCTTAGGACCACAAAACTTATATTAAACGCTTATAAACGATCGAATGTTATAAATATATAACGATGTCTAAACGGATGAATGCTATTCTTGAGGTAGACATATCCAGCCGATTCGAACGAGCCGTGAATCGGCGGTTTAACCGTGGTCAACGATTTCGAACCGTTGACCGTTTGTCAGTTGGTTCAAGTTAAGGCCGAACCGTAAACCTTAATTTTAAGGTTAGGTTATTGTTCCGGAATTCTCAAAACCGCCTGGATAAACAGCGCTTTTTTTTTCTTTTTTTTTTTTACAATTTGAATTTGAAATTTGAATTTCAAATTTCAAATTGAAATTGAAATTTCAAACGGTCACTTTTGTGGATCGGGTGAATACGCCGATTTTAACCGAATCGGGCGGTTTCGGTTAAAAACCGCGGTTTTACCTTTTTTTTTTTTTTTTTTGAAAATTCAAAATTTGAAAAAATTAACGGCCAAGATCATTTGACGGGTTGATGATCAAATCTGGCCAAGATCATTTGGCCGTTGAAAACCGCCGGCTTAACTTAAAAACCGCCTGGTTTCGGTTAAAACCGCGGTTTTCCGTTTTTTTATTTTTTTATTTTTTTGAATTTCATTTTTTCCTATAAATACCCTTCCAATTCATCCATTTTCCTCACACCAAATTTCTAATCTCTCTCAATTCTCTACATTCTCTATATTCAACTTGTTCAAGTTTAAATTCCAAGTTTCAATTTAAGTTTTAGTAGTTTCATACTTTTAATTTCATTAGCTATTTTAAAAAATGTCGAGACGTGGAGGATCTTCCCATCAATCTAAGGGCAAAGGTTTGGCGTCCGCTCCGAGCAACAACCACCACCACCACCACGTTTTGATGAAGCTTTGATTTGAACGAAGATGAAATCGAAGCTTGTTTTGCTAGTTTGCAACAAGAAGGTGAGGCTCAACAGGAATCGCAATCGCCAACTCAAACTCAAAGTCGCCGAGCTCGCCACTTAGATCCGATATTTTTCGGTTCATTTTAAAAAAATTCCGGATCCTACAACCGGCGGTTTCAAAGTTACTTGCAATTATTGCACTAATTCCTACAAGTTTAGAGGAGGGGCGGTTATGGGACGTTCACGAACCACCTCAACAAAAAGCATCCAGGATAAAGTTGGGCTAGATCGTGCTCAAACACAACTACCGACGGATTCACGGGTTCTTCAACAGTGTATGGAGTCTTCTTCTTCTTCTTTATTTAAATATACCGATTTAAATCTTTGAAAGAGAAACTGACTTTATTTGTTAGTGGTATGTCACTTCCTTTTACCTTTGCCGATAATAAAAATTTGAAAGGTATACTAGACGTGCTTTTAACCCCGCATGCCTCAGGCTACTATAGGACCAACTATTGCCAAATGGGATTAAAATGGTTAAAATATTTCACTTATATTCCTAATAAATTTTTAGTTGCAAAAATATTAGATCCTAGAGTAAGATTAGATGGTTTAGAAGAATTGTTAGGAATATATTATGATGCTTTGTTTCCTATTAAAGAACATGACACTCCCATTCCAAGTGTTGTAGTAGAGAATGCTAAATCATGTTTATATGATATTTTTAAAGAATATTCAATAAAATTTGGTGATAGTTTTAGAGGCTCATCTAGTTTCGCTATTTCTACACCGAGATGTTGAACATACTAGTGATATCGTACGTTTAGTGAGGCGTCGGTATTTGCACCATTAGATAATTTTTATGACGCGAGGATACCAAAACGTTCGAGGAGGAGCGCGTCCCCTTATCTTGAACTTGATACATATTTAACATCTCCTTTTGATTATCTTGAATTTGTAGTAGGGAATTCAAAGTTCAATTTGTTAAAGTGGTGGTCAAAAGGTCTTCCTCTTTTCCTATAGTAACTTTAATGCGAGGGAAATATTAGCCGTTCCGCCTCAACCGTCTCCGTAGAGCAAGCATTGGTGAGGAGGTTATATTCCGGATCCTGACGATCTAGATTAAAAGTAGAAAGTCAGAGGCTCAAGTATTGCTCCACGATTGGACAAACGCGAAACACGTGAAAGCAACAAGTCGATTTTGATGATTCAAGAAAGCGATAATCTTGATCCGATTCAAACAACGGGTCACAAAATAATTGAAGAATCACGTTGCCAATAATTGCCACCTTCCCTAAGGTAAGTAAAGGTAAGAGAACTACGTAGGGTTTTGATTCTCTATGAGGATACGTAGCAATTTTATTTCAATATTCAAAGTTAAATTTCAAATTTTTAACTTAGAATATTAAAATAAAACTCAAACCCATTTCTTTTTTTTTTCCTTTCTTTGTGGTTTGTACTTTGTACTTTGTAATTTAAACTTTATACGAAATTGTATTAACTTGTAATTTTATTTTTAAATTGTACTTTGGAATTGTAATATATTAGAATTTTTCATTTTGTAAATTGTAAGTTGTAATTTTACTTTTAAATCAATAAAATTATTTTTGTGTTACTCAATTTTATTTCCTTCATCAATTGTGTTAATTTATCAATGGTGTTAATTTATTAATATTAAAAACTTAAAAATTCAAAAATTCAAAAAAAAAAAAAAAAAAAAAAAAAAAAAAAAAAAAAAATGCCAAACCAGGAACCGAAGCCGGAACCGGCGGTTTCAGAAACCGGTGATTGAGCCGAACGGGAATCGAAACCTTCTATAGGGCCGGTTAGGTTACGGTTCCACCCTTTGGGCGAATCAGACCGATTCCGAATCGAATCCGGTTCGGAACCGTTGGACATGTCTACTTGAGGGTCTCAATTGCCCATCTGCCTTACCTCAAAGCTTCGTGGATGAGGTGAATGACGGGATATGGCCCAATGAGCCAGGATTCTGAAACGTCTAAACGTGTAGCTATAGAGCATCCATGGGCCCACACTATAAAGTGGTGACTATTGATATCACTCTTTCTTTCTCCAAGTTGATATGGGATGGGAAAGTGAAGATTGATTGATGGAAACTAAAGAGGACAAAAAAGTTGGAAGATGGGGTTTTGTTTGGTTGTTGCTAATTGATTTAGAAAAATCTTTCCTTTTGAGAACCAACCAAGGTATTAGGCTGCTTCACTTTTCACTGTCACTTGTGTGGTTGTCTTAATGCTAAACCCATAATCCATTCTCCTAGAAGCTCCAATATGTCCCATCTCCCTAAAATCATGCATACAAAAACTTAATTAAATAGGGCACAGCTATTACCGATAAAAAAAAAAAAAATAGGGCACAGCTATTGCAGCAAAAGTAAGGCAATAAACAAGAATGGGGATTTTTCCCTCAAAAAAAAAAAAAAAAAAAAAAAACAAGAATGGGGATTTTTCTTTTCTTTTTATTTTGAATCCCATTATGTAATAGATAATGATGCAAGTTTCGTAATAAGTAATAACATAATTATTCTCCATTAAATTAGTGTTGGCATATATCAATTTTTGGTACGGTATTACATGTCGACAGAAGGAAATTATAATGTCCTAATTCAGCACATATAGTCCCATATATTTGTGTATATATATTTGTATATATATATTATATTACACTTCCATTATGTAATATATATGTAATTTATAATATTTTTATCTGTCTCAGATTTGTTATCCCTATTTTTTAAGGATAAGACATTATTTCTAAAATTAAATGAGATTTTTTTTCCCATTAATATGTGCACCTTATGTCATAATATATTAGATGATAGTAGAAATTACCAAATTTAAAACACAGAAGATCATCACAAGTTTGAGATGTTAATGAAGAAGCCAAAATTTTCTAGGTGTAATTGATGGAACTGGTTACTTAGTCGTAGTATTGGATTAGCACGAAATAAATATAAGCAGGGGTTAGAAATGAATATTGGCTTGTTAATTAAATATAAAATTCCATTGTTTGAAGTCTGGAAATATTCCTCAACACTAAAAATACAAAAACTCATTAATGAGTTTTCACTAGATGGGTGCAACAGCAAAAAAGGATACAGAACCTAAGACCAATGAATAACTGAACTCAATAAATTCCCAAATCAGCCCATCATGGAAAAGATGCTCCATATTAGGGTGTGGACCAAGGTGTTCCAGTTTCCAACTATTCCTGAACTGGTTATCTTTATTCTTTTTTCACATCTATTTATTCTAGAGCATCCAAACACGTACCTACTCAAGCAACCAATAATAATAATAAATTAATAATATAAAGAATATAATAATAATAAAATCTCATTGGTTTACTAATTTGTCTCTTGATTTTTTCGGGAGATTGGAGATTACATTTCCATGGTACAAATTAAAGTATAGATGATATTATTATAGGAGCATCTCTAAGACTCGAAGATAGTGCTCTGTCTTCAGTTTGGAGCAAAAATTTGGTCTAGTACTGCGCTATTTTGGAGATGTGAACAGTTTTGCGGCAGAAATGACGCAAAACTGTATATTTGCTAATTCTATTTGTTTAAATTAATAGTTTTAGCGTATTCAAATATGTGCTAAAATGAAATATTATGGAATATTTTTTTATTACAAAATTTAGTGCAACATCTTGGAGATGGAGGGCAGATTCTCCACTAAAATAGTGCATATATTTGTAGTAAAATAGTGCAAATTGGTGGAGATGGCCTGAGTAGTTGTCTTTAGCGCAAAAGAATATCCAGATATATTGTTCATAAATCATAACCACATTTAGGGAGTGTTTGCAAACACTTGTACTTTTGGAGGGAGTGGTTTATTATCGCATAAATACAAGTAGTTGAGAATCAGAATTTAAATTAATTAATTGTATTTGCAAATAGAACCTAAAATTTGATTAAGTTACAAGAAATTGTTTGGTTGAAATGTTGTAGAAATGGTTTATTTGTAAGTAAAAGTCAAAACAGAAGTAGAATCAGAAATCTAATGCACCCTCACTATTCAATTTTGATTAAATGAAACAGAATCATAAGCACAAGTTGACATTTACAAACACTAAAATGTGACTTTTCTAGCCAGAGATTTGTGCATGTGTGTGTGTTTTAATTTGTCAACACTCCCTTAGTGATACTAGCCAGCACTACTATTTTCTTGCATATTCTAATTGGTCTATATTTTCTTCAATGAGACTAAAGTTCAAATTAACCATATAAAGTGTTCCAAAAAATTGAAACCAGCCATAATATTCTTATTGGCCATTACATGATGCATTGTCTCAAGTTGTGAAAAGATGGGCACCACCATTCAAACAAATTAAAGGGCCAAAACAAGAATATGTGAGAAGTGGCTATGGTGCAAGAATTAAACACACAATTGCCCTTATTGCATGCACCAAAAAAATGACCCCCCTTTGACATTTTCCAAAAGTCAATGTAAAAGTAGAGAAACCATTAAAACCCTAAAAGCCACTTGCTTTTTACACCCATGTAGAGTGCCATTGATTTTTCTTGTGCATGAATGATTAACAAATCTTGCAACAATATGATAAAAGGCAAAAAAATATCAACTTCAACAAAGTGCTCCACCTTCTCTCTCTCTTGACTCCCCATTTCTTTATATATTGCACACAGTAAAACACTTTCACAAAACACACACACACACACATAATACTATATTGTTATTGCTTACAAAAGTCAGCGCCGTCCATCTATATGCTCAAACCATAACAAAAATAGTGGGTAATATTGAGCAATAACACAAAAAAAAAAAAAACAAGAACTTTTTTTTTTTTAAAATTTGCTCATTTTCTGATGGATGATGATGATTGGGATCTCCACGCGGTGGTGAGAGGCTGCGCCGCCGTGACAACCACCACATCCACCGCCGCCGCCGCCGCCACCAATAACCCTTTTCCCCCGACGACGACTTTTCATGACAACCAAAACTCATTTGATCATTTTCATGACGATCCTTTCCAGGGTTTGCAAGAAGTCTACCGAGAATTATGCGTTGAATCTCCGCCGCCGCCCGCCGCCGCTGATATCCCCACCGCCACCAGCACGATCTCTAATATTCCGGCGACGGCACATGTTTTTCAGCCACGTCAAGAAATTTTGCAAGTAAAATCACCACCACCACTCCAGATTAATATTGTGCAAAATCAAGAAAATAGTAATATACAGTTCAATAATCCTAGGTTTGGTTCTTCGTCTCACAATTTCCCGGCCACAAATAATCCTCAGCCCATTCGACAACGAAGAAGGTAATTTTTTTTTTAGTATTATGTTACTTTTTTTCTTCTTTCCAGAAAAACAGGATTGAGATTTACTCAGCCAGCCCGCATGATTACTCCTAACCAATTAAAAACTTTCCCCATAGTTCAATCTTTTTTCCCTTAAAAAAATATATATAATTTTTTTTTCATTTTTTTCCATAGAAAAAATTGGAGATTGTATTGGATGTACGACACGTGTATACAATAATTTTATATACGGTGATTTCATAATTATACACGTGTTATAGGGAATATAAATTGGAACAGGAGATTCGGTACCAAAAAAAGGAATAATAATATGACCTTATTTATTTAACAGGAAAAACCAGCAGATGAAAATGGTTCGTCAAATGACGCAAGAAGAGCTCTCCGCTGATTCATGGGCATGGAGAAAATACGGTCAAAAGCCCATTAAAGGTTCTCCATATCCAAGGTTGTCCTTAATTCACATTCAAATATCGTTTTTTTATTTAATTTTGTGTTTGAGGTCAAAATTTTCGTGCAATTATAAAATATTTGACTTTTAATCAATTTTGAAATGACTAGGTGTGTTCATGAGTACGGGTGAAAACGAGTTGATCAGTCGAGACATACATAGTATTATTCAAGTTTATTTAAATTTTAATAAGTTTTAAAAATAATGTTTGAACTTGGTTTGATTATTAATCAAATTGCTTTAGTCGAGCAGAACACGAATCAAGCTCGAGTAGCTTGATATTTGTAAACATATGTTATTCATTTTTTACTAATCGAGTCGAGCTTGAGCCAAACTTTACATCTTATTAAATGAAAAAATGAGTTCAAGTTTGATTTGTTACATTAACGAATCGAGCTCAAACATAGCATTTAATGATTGATATTCAATCGAGTAGCTTGATTCATTTTTCAACCCTAATCCTGTCTAGTCTAGTCTTCTCCACTTTGTGATGTGGCCTCTCATAAAAAATAAAAAATAAATAAATAAAACATAATTATTCTGGAGAATAAAAGTTTTTTCTAATTCTCTCTGTTTTTTTTTTCTAAAATTTCAAGCAGAAACTACTACCGGTGCAGCACGTCAAAAGGCTGCGCCGCCAGAAAACAGGTGGAGCGCAGCCCAAACGATCCAGCGATTTTTGTGGTATCATACACCGGCGAACACACTCATCCACGCCCAACTCACCGGAGCTCCCTCGCCGGAAGTACCCGCACCAAATTCTCATCTCCACCCATAATTAAAAACAACAACAACAATAATAATAACAGCGACCTTTTATCTCAAAAGGGTTTGACTATCTCTTCATCGTCAACCGCCTCCGGCTCCAGTTTCTCACCGAGTACTCCACTAGTGGAAGGCGAAGCCCCGGCCGAAAACGACGACGTCGAGATGGCGGAGGAGGAGGACGGCGGCGGAGATCATGAGGACGACGGGAATATGTTTATGAATATGATGAATGA
This sequence comes from Rehmannia glutinosa, assembly GCA_016081115.2. Classification (NCBI taxonomy): domain Eukaryota; kingdom Viridiplantae; phylum Streptophyta; class Magnoliopsida; order Lamiales; family Orobanchaceae; genus Rehmannia; species Rehmannia glutinosa. Next base: position 9,114 of record JABTTQ020001115.1, read on the forward strand.
TGATGAAGATAATATGTTCAAAGGATTTGATAATCATGATAATTCTGATCATGATCACTCGAGTGGCGGTGGTGGTGGGGATTTGTTTTCGAGTGGTTTGCTATCATCCCCGCCGTGGACGCCCACCAGCTCAGCCGGATTTAACGGCGGAGGCGGTGGCTAGGTTGCCGGTAAAGTTGGTTGGGACAGCTGGAGTTGTTTTGAACGGTTCCTTTTTATACATGGCATTGGAAAAATTGAGAGCATCAAGGGGAATAATATCTACCCAATCCACCAAACATATTTTTTTTTTTTTTTATTTCTGTTTTAAGTATAAGTTTGGTTTTATTTTTTGAGTTTTATCTTTTTGGTTTTGTACATATTGAATATTGGATGGTGGGATTAACAAGCATTTCTTGCAGTCATATTATGTACCACCTCAAATTAAATAAAAATATATAATTAATATGTTAGACCAATTAATTAATATAATTTCTTAGTTGAAAATGAAGTTTCTGAATTGATAATGATCGTTAGGAATTAATTGCTTGGTGGTTCACAATCGAACAGATCTCTATATACTAAAAGGGTGTTTCTTATTTATTTACACGTATAATCACATATATAAAAAGCCTACCATAATACTTTTGATGGGTTTTAATGTAGTATATAACTTTCATACACGTGACAATCATGTGGTGGAATACGGAGATGAAACACCATTTTGAAATAGAAGTGCTCATCCGATATATTCACAATTCAAGATATCAAATGTATATCGATCTATATATGTTCATATATATTCTGCCCTTTGGATTTAAGAGGGAAGAAAGAATTTGAATCTTCAAATATTTTCTTTTGGTAAGTACAAGACAAGGCAAAAGAAATATTTTATTTTATTTATTCCTTCATTAATTAATCTTGGCCAAATTTACTACTCTACATATTTAATGAATCTCAAATGAAGACTGGCTTTTATATAATTAACATATATGTAGCCCAATAAATCTTGCTCAACAATGGTTTCACAACGATTATAAGAATTAGTTTGGAACATGAATAATTTATCTATACCACAATCATTTTTACCTAAATTGTAATTTTCCAAATGTGGACACATATTATGTATAGCATCACAACTGTAATCATAAAAGAACTAGTGAAATTATGAGTATGCATGTGTGAATATTTATTTCTTTGCATGATAATTTATTTTTTTTTGTTTTTAATTTTCATCGTATATTTGATATTATTGGTATACATTAATTAAGAGTGTTTTTATTTGCTCGTTTAAAAATATGTCTATAAATTTATAAAAATAAATTATAAAATTAAATTTTAAATTAAAAATAAAAATTAAATACTTTATGATGCACCATAGAGTTCACATATAAAGATGTGGTATTATGAGATTTCTAAAGGACTTAAGTTCAGTAAACAAAACCCTACAAAGTACAAAAAACATGAGTATTTTTACAAGTTTGGACTTAGATCAAATTCAGTTATGTATAGATAATCGTCTCATACATGGCGTTTTTATCTTTTTCTATACATATTATATGCCATAACAACTAAAATATAAAACATGATAAGTAATAATATACCCACGGAATTATCGCTAGTCACGTCTAATAATTCATTCATCTATTCCTCTTCGAACATGCAACATTACAAATATGTAATCTAGCAATAATTTTCATATAATAAATGCCAATCAATTATTAAATAAATCTTCATTATATCAAGTCTCGCTTGTCGGCCCTCGTTTCACGGGCTAGATAAAGATTAAAAGGTATCACACCAACCTTGAGTCAACTGTCGTTGAGAAAGATCCAAAATAGGTTATAGGGTATCACATTGGTTGTTGAAGAAAAATAATAATGACTTATAAGTAGGTAAAATGAATTTCTCTAAAAACTTAAGTTAAAGAGATTGATAAACAAAATAGATTAAATAAATTTTCATAATGACTACTAAATAAAGGGGTATTTTTTTTAGGAGGACATACAAAATTTATAGTAATTATGAAGAATTTTGAAGTTGGGCGCTGCGGCCACCCCCAAGTCCCTGGCTCCGTCCCTTCTTGCAACTATGCTAGTCAGGTAATCCGTACTTGGCAATACTAGTATGACATACTCGACCAAGTAGTGCAAATGTAAGGATATATTCAAAATTGAGACCATCCGACTTTAAGAACCCACCTACTCCACTAGGCTACCTCATTAGATACAATTTTATCAACTATTGGTTTACCGGATAATAGGTAATTAAATGCACAAGAAAAAAATGTACCAATATTGATTATTGGGACCGTTTTAACATTTATAACAAGTTGGCTCTCTTACCACCCTCTTGGTACATTCCCTGCTTCCATTTAACATAATTATTGGCCTTCAAATCCAAAATCAATTGCTAAAAAAAAAAAAAAAAAAAGAGCCTAACACTTTACCGTTTGCCGTGTGTGGTAACAATTGTGGAAAGAAAATATGGTATGTGTGGCAATTGGCAACAATAGCTCTTTATGTAAGACTCATCTCAAAAAAAAAAAAAAGTCTAATTGAATTTACAAATTTTAGATTTTTTTTTCAATTTAATTAGTGTAATGTATATTTCCTAAACAGTCAACATGAATGCGTGACAGATGTCAATTGGAGTTGTTTGGGCCGGTTTTCACGAAGGAGACAACATTTACCCACTCAAATCCTATGATCCCTTTTTGTCCGATCATAATATTCTAATCTCCACTACCCTTATTAAGCTTAAAATTATGTATTATAATTTATACCCAACTTATTCTATTTTGCTCACTTTAGGAAGATAAACTATACTAATATTCTCTATCCTTGTCCTGTTCCCATTGGTCCTATTCCTTTGGCATTTTTTTTGCGTGTATTTCTTGTCTACTACAAAGCATCAAAGAGAATTAGATTGTGGCTTGTTTGACTAGTTATGGATTATTACGTATGATAAATTTTCCATGATTGAGACGATACTTAAAAAAAATCTAAGTTTATGATTATCTCATATATCTATATTGTGATGTATGTGCCTACTAAATTCTTTTCTTTTACTAAATCTTAAAAGTAGTTATTTAATGTTTTGATTTGACATATATTAAATAAATAGTAGTTCTTTTACATATGATATGGTGGAGTATTCTGTATGCATACATTAAATTTTAGCTCATTCATGCATGCGTTTTACTCCATGCTAATATTTACTTTGATATATCAAAATTCTAAATTTAATGGATATTTACTAAATTTAATGGATATTATACCAAATTTGCGAATATTGATTACTTGAAATCTTTCAGGCGCGTCGTTTTTTTTTAAGAAATTATTATTCATGTCCTTTGAAGAAATTATTATTATTATTATTTTTAAGAAATTATTATTCATGTCCTTTGAAGGAATTGAATTCTTACATTAATCGACTAAAATACTTCTTTTTAAATCTAGACAAAGAGTTCAATCATTTACAGCACGAACTAATCCTTACTGATCCAATATAATATTTATATTGTAGCTAAAAAATTTCTATTTTGTTTTTCTATTGAAAGAAAAAGGCTAAAGGATGCATTCTTGTTTTATTAAATAGTTTGCATTTTAATGTCAGAGGACTAGGAGGAGTCCGAAATATTTCTAAACGGGTCTTTAAATTTATTTACAGCCCATTTAAGAATTGGACTTTAGTAATAATTAACCAACCCAACCCGGCTGAACTCAATTCAGCTCATAACAAACTGAGATGTTCAGCCCAATTTCTGTTACGAGAATGAGCGGGTACTCTCGTTAGTCGTTGCATTATGCCATTATCTAACCCACCTGAATTGATTTAGTTCCGAGTGACACAGGAGCTATACTGAATAGTAACGGAATCGAGAGGCAGAGGAAGTCGCCGGAAAAATGTTTCTGCGGCGGATGGCGCGGCCGCTGATGATGATGGCCAAAGTGAAGGAGACGACGGGGATCGTAGGCCTGGACGTCGTACCCAACGCGCGAGAAGTGCTAACCGGACTCTATACCCGAACCCTAGACGCAATCAAGGCGGTGCCGGAGGACGAGGGATACCGAAAAGCCGTCGAGAGCTTCACGCGCCACCGACTTAAGGTGTGCCAGGAGGAGGAGGACTGGGAGGCGATCGAGAAAAGACTCGGATGTGGACAGGTCGAAGAGTTGATTGAGGAGGCTCAGGATGAGCTCAAGCTCATTGGTCACATGATCGGTGCGTTCATGAGTGTTTCATTTTCTGCGTCGATTGATTTTAGTTTGTTATACGTTTACTCACAGTACATTTTTTCTGTTTTCTGCTATCTATTTCCCTTTTGTTTATATCTGGCAAAAGTTGATTCTAGATATTGAAATTTGAGCTCCATTGAATATAGGATTTCGCCAAATTGGAAGGTAAAGCAAAATAACTGGAAACCGATTTCCATCACATTTTCTTTTTAGATGAAAGTTTTAATTCAAAGAACCAATTCAAATTTACTTGAGTATCCGGAGAAAGAAATGGATTAGATTTACACATTCATAATGTTACTCATAATAATGATTTTTTCAAACATTTCATCATTGTTTTCCTTTAGAACAAAAGAATCAAAATGTTTCTCTTAGTATTCGCATCAACAAAGTCATAGTTCCTGAGGTAGCCTCTATGAGAAAAGAGTGAGATGAGAGCTGAGTCAAAATTGATATAGCTTTAAGCATTTGCTTGTGTTCTTAGTGTAAAATTAGTTGTAACATGGGGAAATTATATTCGAATTTAAGTTGGTTTGCATTGTGATCATTGTGAATTTCAAATTCCGAGTTTTGTTCCTGAATATAGATAGCAAAACCATGATTGGGCCTATTTAACTGAACTCACTCAAGGTCCTTTTAATAGCTTAAAATTTAAGAGTTCAATTTTTAATTGCTTGGGGTACCTTGGCTAAATATGAAGGAACACAAGTGTGGTGCAAAGGGAAACCTTTGATTTATTTTATTTTCTTTTATCTGAACGCAAAGACTGATTTGTTCTACAAATTGTTTTAAGGCAAAGGCGCAAAGAATGACAAGGCAGAAATGGGGACATGAGTCTGTTTTATATTAGTCTGGTGTGAATATTGACTTGAACCCAATATTCACATATATCAGCTCTTTATCTATCTTAAACTGTGTTGAGACTCCCTTGAACTGATTACATTGCTCTTCAAGTTTTGATGGCGTTAACGTATTCTTTTTTTGAATTGAATGCAGAGTGGAACCATGGGGTATTCCCGATGACTATGAATGTGAAGTTATCGAGAATGATGCTCCAGTGCCCAAGCATATCCCCTTGCATCGGCCTGGTCCCCTTCCTGAAGAGTTCTATAAAACGCTGGAGGCTGTTGATACCGGTACTTTAAAGCTTGCTATTTCAGCTTCCAAGTAGTTTGGTTCCTTACCTGTTGATTATTTGTCGCCGCTGTCAAACATCGCTATCTACGTCTGACTGCTCAGAGAGTCAGATTTGGCGTCCCTTGTTTATTCTATCTGAAACTCTCTGTTTCATTGATCAGATTTTGATCATACTGACAACAGATCCCGTTTTTTAGTTAATAATCTCAATTTGAGCTTTTCTGACACAGATGTGAGTCTATGTTGCTTGACTCGACACAAGTACATATTTGGGTGTCGACCCTTTTTGTCTAAAATTTTGGATACGTGGACGCGGCTGAAAAAGATCCAAAATTTGGATACATGGCCGACAAATTTAGATTTTTTTTAAATATATATTATATATAGTATACGGCTTTTAATACGACATTTATAAACAATATAATGATATATGTTTGATATAATGTGAACCAAATAATTAAAACAAGAAAAAGTGATTCCAAAAGAAAGAAAAAAAAAACAAGATTTCATGGTGCTTTACTGCATAATACTTAGTAGGGGAAAATTGCAAAATTGGTCCTATAACTTTAGGCAATTTGCAATTTCAGTCCTAGAAGTATTGAGTTTGCAAAATTTGTCCTGTAAGTTTGAAATTTTTTGCAAAATTGGTCCTATATGTTTCACACCTAAGCAATTTCGGTCCCATAAATTTCAAGTTGTTTGCAAAATTGGTCCCTGGGTTTATTTAATATTTTCAAAATACCAAGAATACCCTTTATATACATCCATGGCTTATTTGACTAAGTGTTTTGCTCAAAATGGTATCAGAGCCAAGATTTATTAAGAATTTTTAGTTATTTTTATTATATTTCTGTAATTAACAATTGGTGAGGAGAATTTTTAAGTGATTTATTAATTTTACGGAAGTATGTTGGGCCTGATATGGTCGTGATGCACAATATCCGTTTTATCAAAACCTTAGTCTGAAATCAGATTATTTAGAATTACGAGAATTTCGTAGAAGTATGATCTAAGTAGGTATAACAATGTTACGAATAAAATATGTGTCAGAAAATGTGATTTTTTTTTTATTCTATAAAATCTGGGTTTATCCGGATAAATTAGCTATGATGTATTAAGGACTAAAATTGTTAATAATCGAAAGTTATAGAACTAAAATTGCTACTGCTAGAAAGATAAAGGACCAAAAATATTATTTAGTCATAAGGGTAAAATCGTCCAGGACCAAAACTGCAACTTTAAAAGATAAAGAACTAAAATTGTAACTACCCCAAAGTTACAGGACTAAAACTGCAATTTACCCTACTTAGTAGTATGAAGGTGGCATATCCAATTTTCTTTGGAGTATCTGAAAGGTGTCGCGTGTCGACATGGGACACGACACGGGTACGTCGCCTCCGGGTTTCAGAGATGTGAGTTTGTTTACATTTATTGTAGCATCCTGATGGAGCTAAACCCTCTTTATATTGGGAATAATACTTGCCTGACGTGCTGAAGCTAGTGCCTTTACTCTTTATGTGCAATTTGGGCCAACTGCCAAGTGGTTCGTGAGCTTGTTTGCTTTGTAGTATTTGCCCAGATGTAAAGCGATTGAGGATGCGATTGACTGAAAATTGGCATCCTTTTAAGACCTTGTGAATTATAAAACAGCTACAAGATATTTTAATATTAGCGAAATATAGTGTTCTTAATTATTCTAAGCCTCGAACTATATGATTCATTGACTTTTACCCCATTTAATTAACCTTCTCTCGGGGTTAAGTTGTAAAATATTCAAAGCTGTATACGTGTAAAAGAAATTTCCAAAATTTAGTAGGCAAAGTGTGATATTCGGGATAGTTTTGGCTCGTAAAATGAAATTATCCTTTTTTTTTTAAATTTTAAAAAAGACAATTAGTTATATTATTACGTCAACGTCTTAATGACACATCTATCAATATTAAGATACTAGTGTGCAACTTGACCTTATTTCCTTGTAAAAATTTTGAAGGAAAAAAAGGAGTCATGCGAAGTCACAAACAAGTATGGCTAGGGATAGCAATGAATTTGGGTTGAGTTTGGTCAAATTCATAATTTTATCAAGGTTTATATGGATGTGAATAATTTTTTTTGTGTGTTTGCAATGATCTGAACTCGTTAGAGTTATTTTGTAATTTGAAAAAAAAAATTAAAATACTCAATTCGTTAGATTTATTTTGTAATTTCAAACATACTCATCTTTTAAAAGATATCATCAAAACTTTTTAAATTCACACAATTTTATAAAAAATACCACATATTACATATATACAAATATAAAAAAATAAATAAATTGACTTTTAGTGGGTTTGAAAGCAGAAATGAAATTTCGTCTTATTATTTTATACTCCCTATGTCCCAAACATATAGTACACTATTCTTTTTTGGGATGTCCCAAATATATAGTCCACTTTTCATATTTAATAGTACTTTTCCCATTCTTTTACTATTATAACCCTATTTAATATGCATTTTGTAATTTACACTATTCATTAAATAAGGGCAAATTAAGTAAAGTCTTTGCATATTTGTAATTTCCAATACTTTTTCTTAATCTGTGTAAAAAGTCCAACCGGACTATATAATTGGGACGGAGGGAGTATCATTATAAGTTAAACACATTCATCCCAAACGACCAAATTTGGAGTGCGTTGGAACTCAAACGTGCAGCGTGCTCGTTGTCAATTTTTGGGGTTATTTAACAGTTTATGATATTTGTGAGAAATTATTGCAAATGTATGGTAAAAATTGGGGGTGTGAATATATTAGACGTAGGCACTAATCGGTATGAATTCGAGACGTATATTTTTTTCTATGGTCCGGTTCTAGAAATTTAATCGAATAATTTTAATCCTTTTGTTTTATTAATTAATTTTCTAAAATTTCATAAATTAATTAAATATCAAATAAATCAAAAAAAAAAACTTAACATAGGCGCTAGTCAAACTAGCGCCCATTGATAAAGAAAAAAAAAAACAAGTTTGGCGCTAATCGGAATGGCGTCAATGCGTCATGCCTTCAGGCGTTACTCCGGTTAGCACCTACGCCTAATATATTAACACCCCCAATTTTTACCATACATTTGCAATAATTTCTCACAAATACTATAAACTGTTAAATAACCCCAACTTTTGGGTATGGCTGTGGCATATCATTGTTCTAAATTCAATTTTCCAATTAAATGACATATAAGGTTTTTATAATAGACACTTTTTTTTTTCCAAATTTTATAATAGACACAATAACTTCAATTTTGGCAAGATCTAGCAATAATGTAAACATTGATATTATTTGTTCTATTGCTATATATTAGGATATATGAATAATATCTAGGGAATTTTATTTAGGATATATGAATAATATCTATTATAAATAAGAATTAAGAACCTGGAAATCGTCTTTTTTTTACCCTTCCACAGTTCCATCTCTAATCAATCCAAAGTCTCTAGAGAGTTCTAATTCATCAATGGCGTCTTCGGATCTGGAGAGAAAGGCAAAAGAGGCGTTCATAGATGACCACTTCGAACTCGCCGTTGACCTCTACACTCAAGCCATTGCTTTAAGCCCTACCAATGCCGAGCTATTCGCTGACCGCGCTCAAGCCAATATTAAACTCCGAAACTTTACTGGTAATGAACAAAACTTATTTGCTTCTGGCTATGATATTTTCATACTGTATTACTGTTGCTGCTGTTTTTGAGAATTATGCGAGTTTTGATAGACTTGAGATTCTATCTTTGTTCTCTTTTTGCTAGTGTTATTTCGCACGTAAGCTGGATGTGTACTGTAGCCTGTAGGTTGAAGGAGTTGCGCTAATTTTGAGTCTGTGATCAGTATTAAAGATTTGAAGAAAACCAACCAATCTTTTTCAGAACTTTAATTTACGTATCTTAATTAATTATTAATGTGAAAATCTCACCATCATCTATGTATATCTATATTGTTAAAACTTAAAAGCATTGGTGATGTTGATTGTTCCACCCTTCCTTTAAGATATCGTTGGTGATTGTATTTTCTAAACGGAGAAACTTTGCATGTAAACTTGTAAAACCTATGGAGTTTATTATGTCTTTGAATCCATGGATATTGGTTATTGTTTCTATTCTAGTTCCAAGTCTTCAATTTTTTGATTCCAAATGATATGCTGGTGTTATTGCGCTTGCGACGATTATTCATGGAAGAAATTATTGTGTGCTCATTACATGATTTTGTTCTCTGGTATTGAAACCCCTGTTTACTTTTTATATTAATTGCTGACGCTTTATGAAGCTGGTTTTGAGGTTATTAGTGACCTATGAATGTTTGATGAGCAGATGCTGTTGCTGATGCAAATAAAGCAATCGAGTTGGACCCTGCAATGGCCAAAGCATATCTGCGGAAAGGGTGAGGTCTCGAAGGGATTGTTTGTCTTTCGGGATTTTCATATGATTTCGAATCCGTATTTATTTTTAAGAGATCTAGCACATACTAACTTCTTTGCCTTTCTTTTTTCCTTTTTTGACTAAATGAGATTTTTCATACGTAGGTTCTATGGAGAAATTTATGATCTTTATTTGAAACTTTGTATTTCATACGTATATTCTTAAATTGGTTTCTTTATTGGTGGTATTTTATTAGTGTTTTTGGTCTGGAAGTTGTATGATATACTGTCAACTTTTGCTATCAAAATTCTTCTTTTACTTCTGTTAGACTAAGGGCTAGTAAGTTTGAGAGTAAATTAATTAAAATGGCCTTGTTCAAGTTTACATGATGAACAGAGATGCATGCTTGCCCAAAAATAAGAATTTTCTTTTCTTTAGATATGCCGTTTGGATATAGTTGGACTTAGCATTTGGCATTATGCCACCTTTTTTTTCCATTTTTTTTTCTTTTTTGTCTCCTGATGTGATATCTGGATTTTATTGCATTGTCCTGTGGATCATCCTGAACCTGTCAACAAGCATTTATTAGTTTAAGGAGTGCACAGACGAAAATACATTATATTTGTTGGGCATGTTGACAAATGTCACTCTTGATTCCGTTCTTTCTCAATATTTTCATTCTATTTGTCATTTTTTGTTAATAAATGAAGAAAAAGAATACAAATGCGATTAAGCATGAATAAGCCAGTTATATATTCTTTTTCTGCAGATTTTGCTTATTAAATTTTGAGTTTATGTTATTCATACAGCGTGGCCTGTGTCAAGCTTGAAGAATACGAGACTGCTAAGACAGCCTTGAAACTGGTGCTGCGTTGGCACCTGGAGATTCCAGGTTTTCCAACTTGATCAAAGAATGTGATGAGCGCATAGCAGGTGATCTGTTGCCTCCTTGTGTTTGGAATAGAGCTTTTAATGTGATTTCCGTTGTGTCTTTTATGATAATGGTCTTACCGTTTCTTATCTTGATGAATAGTTTACATTTGTTTGCTTGTTATAAACTTAATATAGAATTTCTTTTCTGTTCTTTTCTTTTTTTTCTTTCTGTTCATCCTAGCTTCTTGTTGAAACAAACCATTACTTCGTTGTGGCTGATATTCTTCAATAATATTATTTTTTGAGTTGGTAGCTGATCCTTAAGTTCTTGTGTGGGTTTCAACTTGTTTCTTAAGAAATCACATATTTGTTGTTTCTTTGTGTTTTTGTCTTTGCTGAATTTGACGTGTTTTTGGGATAGGATATTGAGTTTTTGCCAACCCCTGAAGATTTCTTATGAATTAAACCTTGGTAAACTTTTTCCTCCCCCCCATTTTCTTCTTCTTGGATGTAGTCCTTTTGGGCATGGCTTTATCCATTTTATGATTTTGTTTCCATATGTGACGAGTTTATAGGATAAGTATTTGGGATATCACCTGAGATTTCTGTTGAACTGAAGCTCGCATAGATTTATATAACAGCCTCTTAGGGACATGTCTTGCTTATGATAGATGCCACCACATTGCATATTTTAGGTCCCATTGCAGATCTTTTTCACTCAATAATTTGATACTATCAGGCTTGTGCTTCACGCCCATAAGCCTGTGTGTACTCACCTTTTTGTTACTTTCTGTATGCAACTGTTTTGATGTGGATTTATTTACTCATGTATTTTTGCTTTCTTTCAGAGGAAGCTGCAGAGCGACCTAAGCAATTGGTTGATAAAGCTCCAACAGATGTCGTGACTCCAAATAATTTGCCATCTGTTGGCTTGACCGGTCAAGGAACAAGTACAACACTGTCATCGACCAAGCCCAAATACAGGTTGCATGGCACATCTTGTTTGGGCTATGATTCAGTCAGTCATGTGCTTTAGGGTACAGGATAGAAAAAAGAGCTATAAAATATAGCAATTGTCCCACACCCCTTAAATTGGAACATAATATTCACGATTCAAGAAAATTAGAATTATTTGTGTAATTACTTCCCACCATTCTTGAGACGCTTCAATTGATTATAATGGCTTTCTCAGTCTCTAAAATGACTCATTTCCTTGATGATTTGTTTTTTCTTTTTCATTAAAAAGTAACGTGAGAGTTTTCACCTGTACTGGTGTTGCTCTCTCTTTCAGTGGGATCTGTTAATTACGGCAGCACTTAAATCATCTTGATGACTTGATGTGCTGGAGCCTTTCTTCCCCATTTCAGCTATTTCTTGTTATGCACTGCAGGCATGAATTTTATCAAAAACCAGAGGAAGTAGTGGTAACGATATTCGCAAGGGCATACCAGCAAACAGCGTTGTAGTTGACTTCGTGAACAAATAGTAAGTGGTGCAGGATCTATTAGTATTGCTCTCATGTTCTTTATTTCTATTGTTTTTTACCAACTCCCTTGTCCTTCATGATCTCCAGCTTAGTGTTACCATCGAGTTGTCTGGTGAAGAAGCATATCATTTTCAACCTCGCTTATTTGGAAAGGTGATGTAATTAATGCATGTTCTCGGGTAATTTGGAATGAATATCTTGATTCTAAACTTCCCTCCATAAGAAAAAAAAATTACTTGGTTGGTTATGTTACATGATAAGGTGTTTATGAGAGTTTTGTTATGCACATCTCCTGTAAGGGCTTTATGTTGATAATGAGAAAACTACCTTGTGGGGTGGTACAGTTTTATATTATACCGTTGATGCAAAACTTGGTGGTTTTAAACGATTTCCTATTTATTTATTGGGGTAATTACAAAAACTACCCTTGAGGTCTACCCTAATTGCAAAAACTCCAGTTATCTTTTAAAATTACAAATACACCCTTAAGTGTTGTAAACACCTTGATATTTGTATTTACCTAGCAAATATCCATCTTGGGGAGGCAATTTGTAAAATAGAAACAAATGTCATGGGGGTAATTAATTTTAAAAGATAAGTAATGTTTATATTTGGTAATTAGGCTAAACCTTAGGGTTAGTTTTTGTAATTAACCCTTCTGTTTTTTGGCTTTTGATTTGTGATATTAGAAGCGTTGCTGATATGCATTTTGTTACTCTTCTGTCTTTCAATGCAATATCCTTTGGCGAACAGATAATTCCTGCGAAATGTAGATACGACGTCATGTCTACAAAAATTGAAATCCGACTTGCCAAAGCAGACGCCATACATTGGACATCCCTCGAGTTTAGCAAGGATGTCGCGGTAGTACAGAAAGCGATTGTATCATCGGGTAGATTTCTTTCCAGAAACGTAAATTTCGACACCCAGTTCATTTCATGTTCACATTTGCAAAGGACATTCATTTAACCTTTACCTTCTGCTTCTTGTCAACAGGAAATCAAAAACCCGCATATCCTTCCTCCAAACCAAAAAGAGTAGATTGGGATAAATTGGAAGCTCAAGTTAAAAGGAGGTGTGTAATATAGTATAACCGTTTTCCTTCTCTTTTCTATTGAATACATATTCCTTAGTCGCATAATTCGGTGGTTCTTTGGATACCCAGGAAAAGGAAGAGAAATTAGATGGTGATGCAGCTTTGAACAAATTTTTCAGTGACATTTACCGAGATGCAGATGAAGACACGAGAAGAGCCATGAGCAAATCTTTTGTAAGCAGCAACAAACAATCTTTTTTATTGTGAGAAATCAATCATCCTTGGAAAACTTTCTTCGGCATAATCACCCGTCCCTAAAACATAAGAAATATAAATTAAATTAGGGCTTAATTGCATTATTAATCTCGTAACTCTTAGGGGTTGGGAATGTTAGTACTGGCCTTCTTGATGTAGCAGATCCGATCCTTGATAATTTTACCCTTTAGGCTTTAGTCAAAATAGCAATTCCCGTCCTATAAATTTTCGCGGTCATAGGTATATTGGGTATTTTGGGTAATATATGTCCTATGTGTTGTGGGAACAAATGAAATATTAAAACACCCATTGGTAAATCGTACAAAATCAAAACTTGAAACCCCTAAATTGCACAAATTAGAACTTATGGGATCAATATTGCACGGAATCAAAATCTTACAGATCAAAATTGCTACCTAAAATATTTACAAGACCAAAATTGCTAATCCCCTATAGTTATCAGTTAAGCCTCAAATTAGTGTATTATTAAAGTACACTTCAGCTGTTTGTATTCCAAAGGTTGTTAATCACATTTTTCTTTCTGGTGCGAATGAAAAGGTTGAGTCGAATGGGACGGTGTTGTCGACAAATTGGAAAGAAGTCGGTCACAAGAAGGTTGAGGGAAGCCCTCCAGATGGCATGGAAGTGAAGAAATGGGAGTACTGAAATTTTTCATCAATAGGCATGAAATTGAACTACAGGTTATTGAACTTGTCCATATTCTTTCTCTTCCAATCCAGGTCGACTGCTTCAATTTATGAACTTTAAGGCTTAAGCTCAAAGTTATTTCTTAGAGATATAAAAGATAATTCTACCTATTATTATAGCAACATATTTGCATGTTTTTTCTTAATACAGATTTGGCTGATTTTCTCTAGGATTACTGGTGCACGCGTATATGGTTGGTCTCTACAAATTACCATTTTAATAAATAGTAAAGTTTAAAAGTCCATTCTCTCTAAATGTGAAAGTTATTATGCTCTTTGTAATTTCAAAAGTTGTTAGCCAAGAATGTTATTTAGAAATATTAGGCAGATTGGGTTCCATATTTAGAAAAAATAATTAGTAATTGAGGTATTTTCAAAAATTGGAGGAGCAAAGTGATGCAATGAAAAAATGAATGTTGCTCTCTTAATTAGAAATAATATATATGAATGTTGCGCCAGTAGTTCGTTGAAAATAAAATAAAACAATCGTCCAGTCTAAACCTCTTATTTTCTATGATGTTTAATCTGATATTTCAATGCATCATATAAAATTCATAATAACATAATTTACACAATATGAAATAAGAAATAAATCGCGGGTATGGTAATTTTGATTTATGAGGCACTAAAATTTGCACGTCACTTGTTATAGTATATAGTAGAATTATTTGCTCATCGTGAAAGTCGAAAATGAAAATGAAATCCACTGCAGAATTTTCATGGCCCCACCGAAATATGGACATCAAAAAATCAATATTTCAGTAGATGCCAATCAAAAAAAAAATTGTCTCAGTCTGTACTCTGTCAATTCGTAGTACACTTACAGGTGTCAAATTTTTAATACTTAGTACTTGTTTTCAATCGACATGATAAGCTTAAATTAAATACGAATATGATATGATAAACAATTACACTTACACAAACACAAACATGCAATTTTTCGTATTGATACAACACAACACAATCTTATACAATAATTCGAAGAAAAAAAAAATGACTAACACAATATTGCATGTTAATATATGACAATCCATTACACGATACTACAGGAAACAAACTACAGGAAACAAACTACAAAGCGTCATAATGATCTTTTCAACAAAAAGTCAAAACAGCGGTGGACACTAACGTGAACACCAAGTGAATGGATTACAACCCCTTGAAACCTCCAATATCCTTTTTTGGCATTTTTTTTCTCCAACAATTACCAACTTTTCTGGTTCAACAGTGTACTATATCAATTCGTATTACACTTCCTTCAACTTCCAGTTTTGCTTATCACAGTCACAAATGAAAATGAAAGGAACGAGAACAAATTTAATTTCCAAGTCCGATATAGTAATAGAAGAATACTAGACGTATTTTGCTTATCGCGCCACAAATGAAAATGAAATCCACCGCAAAATTTTCATGCCCCACCAAAATTGACACTGATGTGAAACATCAACAAATCAATGGATACCAATCCCTCGAAACCTCGATATTCGTATTACACTTCCTTCAACTTCCAATTTATCTTCTTCATAAACTCAACACCAAAGCACACGACTACAAAAAATAAGCCAAAAAAGCAGAAAACAATGGCCGTTGTATTCATGATTGTGTTTTCTTGCTTCAATGCATTAATTGTTTAGATCGTCGGGGCATACGGTGGCAACATGGCCATCAAGGTGGATATTCGCAAAGCTTTTGATACCATCTCTTGGGACTTTTTGTTGGGGGTTATGAGAGCCTTTGGTTTTTCGAACAAATTTTGTGGTTGGATTTCTAGCATTCTTCAGTCTGCCAAGCTTTCGGTTTCTTGCGGTTCGGTTGGCTATATTTTGGTTGTTCGCAAGGGGTCCGTCAAGGGGACCCGTTGTCCCGGCTTCTTTTCTCGCATTGCGGAGGAGGTTTGAGTAACCTCATAAGTCAACACGTTCAATCTCGGGCTATCTCTAGTATTCGGGTTGGTCATGGTATCTCTATCCTACGATTTTTATATCTTTGATGATGTGATCATTTTTTGTCAAGCTTCCATTGATAATGTTGCGACTATCTCTCGTATTCTCTCGGATTATGAGCAACTTTCAGGTCAATATGCTAATCGTGACAAATCTACCATATATTTTGGCAAATTTGTTCGTCAGAAGAGGTCTATTCTTCGTGCGATCAGGATGAGTGAGTGGAGTCCGCTTTTTTACTTATTCGGGGTGTTCCACTTTTTAAGGGGGTGCAAGACGGATTCAATTGGAGCCTATTATAGATCATATCATTAGCAAATTCAAGAATCGGAAGGGCATTCTTTGTCATGGCCATGGTCGGGTTTGCTTGGTAAGTCTGTTATCTTCGGGCCCGTTGTTCACTATGATGGTCTACAAATGGCGGCCACGCCATCCGTCGATTGGACCGGCTCGCTCGTAATTTTATCTCGGATCGAGGACATCACGAAAAAGGTCTTGTTACGGTTTCTTGAGTCGTATGTGTGCGCTACGGAGGAGGGTGGTTTGGGTTTTGCGTTTATTTCATCTATGAATGCGTCTTTCTTTCGATGCGTTTTACTTGGGATATTTTGCTCTGATTCTCTCGCGGCTAGATTCCTTCGTAGCCTGGTTCTTGGATGGCATCTTGAGCCTAAGGTCACTCCATTAGTTCCTCTATGTGGACGGGATTTCGCCTTTTATTTCTTCTCTCAAGACAAACTCTAGATGGATAATCGGGGATGGCTTCGCTATTTCGTTCTGGTGGGATAATTGGTTTGGGTATAGTATTGCAGATAAATTGGGTATCCCTCATAGATTTCGCAGGATTTTGGCTCAAAAGGTCTCCGACTATATTTTTGATGGCACTTGGCATCTCACTTCATTGTTCATTCTGAATTGTGAAGATATTGTCATGGATATGTTGGATATGCCTGTTGTTGGTGGGGAAGATTCTCGAATTTGGTCTAAATCGGTTCATGGCGCTGTTTCATCTCGTATAGCCTACTGGCATATTCATACGAATTTTCCCATTGTTCGTTGGGGTAAATGGATTTGGCACACATGTATCCCGTCTTGTCGTTCTTTGCTTGTTTGGCGCCTTATTCATAACAAGCTTCCCCTGTGGGGTCATTTGCAGAGCAGAGGTACTATTGGGCCTGCAATTTGTCACTTTTGTTTCCATCATTCGGAGGATTTGGATCATTATTTTTTGGATTGCCCGATGGTACGACCCAACTGGGATTTCTTTTCTGGACTCTTCAACGGTCATTTGGATTTCTCCTCTGGCATTTGGGGTGTTATCATTCAGAGCTTGGAGGCTAAGGGGAGCTCTCAAATTCTATTTTTGTAGAAACTTACTTTGATTACTCTCATCTGGACTTGTCGCAATAAAGCGAACTTTGAGGATTACAAGATTTCGGTTATAGCTGTTCGGGCTCAAGTTTTTTCGTTCATTAGAGAATCTCGTCATACTCCCATCGGCTACATGAATAATGATTCCCTGGATCTTTCTATTTTGAGCAAACTAGCCATCCCTGGCTGTTGTAGACGTAATAATTACCCTATTCTTGTGCGTTGGAGTCTCCCTCCGTCTGGTTGGATTAAAGTTAATACTGATAGGAGTGCAATGGGGTCGCTAGGAGATTCTGCTTGTGGTGGTATTTTTCGGAATTGCCATGGCTTTGTGGTTGGGTCGCTTCACCGTCCGGCTTGGTCGAGTTTCGCCGCGTAGTTAAGCGGCTATCACCATCTTTCTTGCAAATTACGTTGGATAAAGGATGAAATTTTATTTGGTTAGAGTCTGACTCTTCTTATGTGGTTTCAGTTTTTTCTACCATTTCTATGCAGGTTCCTTGGGTCATCAAGGGCAGGCTTATTCTCTTATTCCGCCGTCTTCGTCTCATTCATTTCCGGGCATCTCATGTTTATCGGGAGGCTAATCAAGCGGCTGACACCCTTTCGAAACAGGCGTATATGGTTGGTAATTGTTAGAGAATTTTCTAACCGCAAGTCCACAGTGTCAAGTTTTAATATAGTGATACGAGTAGGGTTGTCGTATCCACAGGGAATGCGTGTATAAGTACCAAGTATAAATTACCTACGCTATATTTGACAGATCAATAATAGGTGGATGTCTCAATTTATAAATAAAAACAACTAGATATAACTAATCAAAATATAAACATCTAAATCTATGGGAGAATGAATTATAGAGGTGTGATGAATCTAGTTTTCCCTTATATTATCAATATGGTATATCAATCACAAATTACCAATTTATAAGTCAAGATTTCTACAATAATCATTTCCTCTCTCGAGTGCCAAATAATTTTAGATCACAATTGGGAAATCAACATCTCTATAAAATTCACCAATTGAAATCTCAATAAAAACTATGAATCTTGGTTGATGACTTCAAAGGATTCACAAATCTCTCAATTCTATGAAATCCTAGGTTCCGAGATCTCAAGATAGCATGAGCCCTGTGCTGTACCTGCATGAGAACATCACGAAAGGACAGTGGTGGATTACCGTCTTCCTTTGATCGCTTCCATGGTCCGGGACTCTTCCCAGGGTCCGGAGGTAGCTCACAAAGGTCGCCATTCCTTAGCCCCTCATTGGTTGTTTGGTCAGATCTAGTATGGATCATACATGGACGGTAGTTGGAGTCGGCGGCTCTCCCAGGGTCAACCTTTCCCTAATTTTCAGTACAGACGCGTCGGATGTATGTAAGCTAAGTGTGGGCACCACCATCCTGGTTCTTAGCGCGTGGACGGTCAACCAGTATGAAAGCCTTCTCCGCCAAGGTGGAGATTTTCAGTGCCTTTGTTTTCCCACATCGAAAGCATTAAGTGGTGGGCCATTTCCTTCGAGCAATTGACTTATTCCGAAGATGGGGTAAGGGCTGATACTCTCCCTAATTCTCTCTCAAGTGTCAAATCAAATACACCAAACACTCTAAATTATTGATCAAGTAATTTAGAAGCAATAAATCCAAATAGCACAAATATATTGGGAAATCTAGATTGACAAACCACAATATCAAAACATAAGTTCAAACATAGATTACATCATCCCTCTAGAATTATAATGTTTAGCTCATGATGAAAATACAAATATTAATAATCAAATGAGAATGCATCTCAAATGATATGCAAGAAACAACAAAGAAGGAATTAAAGAGATTAAAGAAGAATCTTATCTATTTCTAGATAATAAATGTCTTCAATCTTCTTCCCCAACTCTTTCCTTGTGTCTTGGTGGTGTTGGTTTTCATCTCCAAGTGTCCTCCATGCCCTAGATCAAGCTCTCTCATGTATCTATTTGTAGTACCCTTCTTTTTAGATCCAAAATCGGACTTTCATTGTTTTGTCGCCACAGCAGAAATAGCA
This sequence comes from Rehmannia glutinosa, assembly GCA_016081115.2. Taxonomy (NCBI): domain Eukaryota; kingdom Viridiplantae; phylum Streptophyta; class Magnoliopsida; order Lamiales; family Orobanchaceae; genus Rehmannia; species Rehmannia glutinosa. Next base: position 28,560 of record JABTTQ020001115.1, read on the forward strand.
GCGCCAAAACACAAACCAGACGGCCCTTTTTTGCTTTTTGAGCTGCTGCAGCTGAGGGCATGAGGCTGCAAACAAGACGTAGAACACTCCCGGCGGCGATGGGTTCATTGTTGCGCCGCAACGCCTCTTTTTCGCGCTGTAGAGCCATCCAAACGTCCGAATTTGCTTTGGTTGTCTTCATAAGAGTTGTAGCCCTCTCTCTTAGATTTCCATATCCACTTGAATCAGATCCATAGCAATTTTGTAGAGAAAGTTATGACCAAAATACTAAAACCCTGCCAGTCTTTAGAAATTCCGGACGCGTTTGGATGTTTCTTCAAATCAATCTTTCGTTGTTTGATCATCCTTACTTCTTTTGACACACGACTCATTAAAATGACTCTAGACTCAATATAATTGGCCCTCAACATGACTTGGCCTCTCAAATGACTCGAAACAATAGAAATTAATGCCTAACCTATGAGATATAACAAAAACGACTCAAAATACTAAAAAACAACACAAAACTCAAGTCTAGGAAGTTTCAAATCAATGGTATAAAACCAAGTGAACAAAGAATACTTGGTGGGACGCGGCACCGATTTTCTTCGTGAGAGACTATCACGCGGATCGCACATTCTTTATCACCAGGCATTAGTTGGGAGGGTTCCTTTGTTCTCGCTTTAGCGTTGCGGCAATCCCACAGGCGACTCATACTCATGCTATGAGCACGACCCGTGCATCTTCGATGGTTGGTTTTGGATGTTCGGCATTATGCACGGGTGGTCCGTGCTTTTGTGCACGCCCGTGCGTGTTCGATGCCTGAGCTTGGTTTGTTTCGGCAGGACGCACGATATGTCCGTGTGGTTGGGCACGACCCGTGCGTCCTCTTCGCTTTGGGCTTTACATCAGATAGTGTTTGCGATTTGTTTTGCCTTTTCTTCTTTTTGATTTCTTTTTTCCTACCAAGGGTTTTTCCCACAAGGGTGGGTTTTATCTTGATATGTTTTAATGAGACATCATTTTGGCTACTAGGTCGACATGTGATTTGGTTTCATCTTTTTTTTTTAGTTTGATTATTCTCTTGTTTTCGTTATTCTTTAATTGCTTTGGCCATAACAACATTTTACTCTTTTATTTTTATATATTCCGAATTTATTCAAAAAAAAAAAATTGCTGGTAAAAAAAAAATATCCATCTCCAGGAATGGGTCATTTAACTTCCATGGTGGAGCTCGGAAAACTCATTCTCCACCACCACCCTTCTTTCTCTATCACCATCCTCACCGTCCCACCGTCATTCAACACCGGCTCCACCGCCGCCTACATCCGCCGCGTCTCCGCCACCATCCCCTCCATCACCTTCCACCACTTACCCGCCATTCCCCTCGAGCTCGACACCTTCCCGTCAATGGAATCCGTCATTTTCGAAGTCCTCCACCGCAGCAACGCCCACATCCGCCGTGCGCTGGAAGCCATAACCCTCTCCGGCGCCACCGTCTCCGCCTTCGTCATCGATTTCTTCTGCACCTCGTCTCTCCCAATCGCCGCCCAATTAAATATCCCCACTTACTATTTCATAACTTCCGGTGCTACCCTTGTCGCGTTTTTCCTTTACTTCCCGTTAATTCACACGACTACTAAAAGCTTTAAAGACATGAACACGCTTTTGGAAGTTCCGGGTATTCCTTTAATCCCATTTTCTGATATGATAAAACCAATGCTTGACCGAGAGTCAACAGATTATAAGAAGTTTCTAGAATTTTCCCTAAATTTACCAAATTCAGCTGGAATAATTGTGAACACATTCGAAAACCTAGAAATTAAAACTCTCCAAACCATAAGGGAAGGGAAATGCAACCCTAACGGCCACACGCCCCCTGTTTTCAGCATCGGACCGCTGTTAGCCATTGAAGATCGACGCGGCCGCGCCGCCGCCCACGATTGCCTAAATTGGCTCGACAAACAACCGATTAAAAGCGTTGTTATGTTTCGGTAGTTTGGGTTTGTTGTCGTTAGCGCAGCTGAGAGAAATAGCTGAAGGTTTGGAAAAAAACGGGTTAAGGTTCTTATGGGTGGTCCGGTCTCCGCCGTCCGACGATTACAGCAATCGTTTTTTACCGCCGGAGGAACCAGATCTGGATTCGCTCCTCCCGGTCGGGTTTCTTTCAACTATATATAAAAATTACAAAAATAGAAACAAAAAACATATATATCTATAATTTTCAACTGTAAATTGAAATTAAAAAAAATAGAAAGTAAAAAAATAAAAAAACCAAAAGACAAAAAAATAATGTATTTTTTTTATTTTTTCTAGTTTTTCTTAATTTTTATTTAAAGTTAAAAAATATAAAATAAACGTTCAACAATTTTTATTTAAAGTTAAAATTAAAGAAAAAATAAAAAACAACAAAACAGGAAAATATATATATTTATAATTTTCTACTGTAAATAAAAATTAAAAAAAATAGGAAACAAAAAAATGGAAAACCAAAAAAAAAAAAGAAAATAATTTTCTTTTATTTTTGTTTTCTATTTTTATTTAATTTTTATTTCATGTTGAAAAATATAAAAATATATGTTCGACTATTTTATTTAATTTAATTTAAGTTTATTTATTTATTTTTATTATTTAATTTATTATTATTTTTCTATTTTTTTCTTTAATTTTAATTTAGAGTTGAAAATTATATATATATATATATTATTTTCTATTTTTTAATTTTTATATATAGTTGATGTAACGCCTTATTTTTTTTTTTTTTGAAGTGCAATTTTTTTAGCGTTACTAAAATTTTAAGAAAATGCGAATAATTTTTTTTTTTATATACATGAATGAAAAGTTTAGCGGAAGCGATAATGAGAAAACCTTAATTCTTAAGAAATAATTATAGAGTATAAAATTTAAAATCCACTCAAACACTTTAAATAAATAAATAAAAATGAAATAGTACATCACAATTGTTCGAAAGTTAAAACGAGTTCATAGTTCTTGAAATATGAAACGATTGAAAATAAAATATTGTTCTTAAATTTTAAATCTTCGGCTATTCCCCCACCTTAGTGCGTCCGTCCACATAATCTGAAAACAGTTTGAATTTAGGGGTGAGTAATCACATACTCAGTAGAGATAAAGATTGTCCAAGCTAAATACGAAAAGTGCACAATTACATAAATTAACACATAACATTTCCCATTGGCATAAGTCAAATAGCACATAACCTTTCCTGTTAGCATAAGCCAGATATCACATAACCTTTCTCGTAGGCACGAATGCCATATTTTCCTTTCCCGTGGCACGATGCCAAAAATTTTTCCTTTCCCTTGGCACGAAATGCCATATTTCCTTTCCCGTGGTAAGTGGCCAAAAATTTTCTTTTCCCATGGCACGAATGCCATAATTTCCTTTCCCATGGCACGTGGCCAAAATTTTTCCTTTCCCGTGACACAAATGCCATATTTTGCTTTCCCATGGCACGTGGCCAAATTTTTTTTTTTCGAAATTCTAATTGTCATACATATTTTTCTTTCTTAGGAAGTACACTTGAAATAAATAATGCAATGGACATCATGATTTATGTTTTTTTTAAAAAAAAAAATGGGCTTGAGTAGTTAAATTAAAATACAAGAGACAATTAATGGCTTAGTGTAAAAGATTCTGTAGCTATAGAGAGCAACTAAAATTTGATTATTTCACAATACGATAAGTTACTAGGCTCCACTGCTTTTTATTTGTTGTGTTTTAAAATTTTTGGGATACTTGTAGAAATAAGTTAAACATACTTAAACACATTATTCTAACTAATTTATTCCATTATTTATCTAAGTGATCGAGACTTCATTATATAAATATAATGAAATCGAACAAACTATGAAAATTGTACATATTTTTATAAGTAAAAGATATATGTAGTTGAAAGGACCATTTATACCATTAGACCTTAATTATCTGGAAGTAAAGGAATCATTTAAAATCTTTTTAATAATTAATGGGTTACTAACTATTATTAATATTTTTCATTCGCACTTGCATAAACATACTTAACATACAAAAAAAAAACATGAAATTCATAAAATTTATCATATAATATGACACGTTAAAAGCATATAAATTCACATAATTATGCATATCATTTAACCGTTTAAAATGCGTAATTCACATAATTGAACAGTTTAAACATTTAACAAGGACAATGAAATATACACATAAAATGTGATAAGAATCCCTACCTCAATCAGCAAATAAAAATAGATGCACAAATTGCTCGAAAGTATAAGCTTTAATTGTATGGTTAAGTCAGTCACCTACAATATAAATTTAACATGATTTAGGCCTAAAAATTTAGTAGTAACTTCTAATTAAAAATAATTTTACTTATAAAATAGTCTAATAGGTGAAAATCGACTTAAAATATAAGTTTGGATGTCTAATAAAAATATTAAAGGTAAATTTTAGTATTGGACTAAATTGAAGATTTGTAGGGTCAAATTGAAAAAATCTAGAAGTTATAGGGGTTAATTTGAAATCAAAAAAAAAATTTAAATAGAAATCTGGACTGAATTGAAACTTGTCTGGGACTAAATTGAAAAATAAATCCAGAATTTTGATTTGAGAATTGGGCAAAATTGAAAATTCTAAATTTACATTCAAGGTCAAAACCTAATCAAATTTTCAAAATAGAGCCCCTAACCAAAACTCCAAAATCCCCTCTAACTCTATCTCAAATTACATACTCCCACACACTCATTTATACACACAAACACAAAACTATATTTTTTTTTCACACACACACACACACAAATAAACACACGCACACACACAAAATATAACACACACACACACACTGACACACAACATCACACACATAAACACACACAAATCACACATACATACAGACGCGCGCACACACACACACATTACACATTAATACAATTACACACACACACATGATTAACGCACACACACATACGGACAACAACAAACCCAACCAAAATATTAAAGAAGGAGTAAGATGACTTACTTGTAAAAATTTCAGATTGGATGGGAAAAAATATTGCAGCAGGAACTTAGAAGAATGAAGACATGATAGGATTTAAAAACAACATTTTTATTTTATTTTATTTTATTTTAATTATTTTTGAAACATGGTGGTGGACAATAGTTGGCAATAGTGGGAGGTTAATAATTACTACAAATGGAGATGATGGGTGGTGGTTGGGCTTGTCTAATAAAGTTAATCAATTAATATAAGATAAAATATATACATATAAAATTAATATTAAGTATGATTATAAAAGATAGATTAAGATAAAAATTATAAATTTGTGGGTGTTACATCCTTCCCCTCTTATAAAAATTTCGCCCTCGAAATTTCCAGCCTTACTTGGCCGATGGAGTAATTCAGATACTTGGCTCGAATATCGCCTCACGCTCCCATGTTGCTTCATTTTGACCATGTCTAGTCCACCGAATCTTGACTAGGGTGATGTCTCCGTTTCTCAACTTGTGTATCTTTCTGTCAAGGATCACCATCGGTTTTTCTTCATAAGTCATGTTTCGGTTGACTTCGATTACTTCATGATTGATTATGTGGCTTGGATCATGGACGTACTTCCTCAAAATAGATACGTGAAATACATTATGAATCTCGCTAGCTCGCGGTAACGCCAATCTGTCACGCTACATCTCTCCGACACGTTCCAAAATTTCGAATGGTCCAATGAACCTAGGTCTTAATTTTCCTTCTTGCCAAATCTTACTATTCCTTTGGTCGGTGAAACCTTTAGGAAAACTTTCTCTCTGTTTCAAATCGCAGATCTTTCCTTCTTTGATCTCGCATAAGATTTCTCGCCGGTCTTGGGCTATTTTTATTCTATCTCGACTTTCTCAATAACCTTGACCATCCGCTCGACTAGATCGGGACCTAACACTTTCTTCTCGCCAACTTCGTCCCAATAGATAGGGGATCTACACTTTCTGCCGTATAGGGCTTCATAAGGGGTCATTCCGATAGTCGCCTGGTAGCTGTTGTTGTAAGAGAATTCGACAAGAGGCAAATATTTCTCCCAATTATCATTAAAATCCAAAATACAACCCCTCAGTAGATCTTCTAAGATTTGAATGGTTCGTTCAGATTGTCCGTCTGTCTGGGGATAGAAAGCTGTTCGCCTTATTTTTAGCTTCACCGCAAGTGTACGGTGTAGTTTATAAAATAGGGTAAGCAAGGTCGTATCCACGGAGACTAATAAATTTATGCGCTAAGTATTGAACCAAAATAGACTTATTTTTATTTAGACGATCGAAATTGGATGATTGTTGTGGAGGTAAAGACAAGAATAACCACAAGAATACAAGAGACTAAGAATAATAGAATTATCAAGAGAATGAAATGGATTCCCGGATTATGGTTTCAATTAATATTCCTCTTGTTGTCCGATTTAATCAAAGCCAAAGTTATTATCAATACACCTATAAGACGATCACAATGGTATTTTATCCTCCCTCTCGAGATGTATATAAAGTGTAGATTGAAATATCTATGTTAGCATCTCTACTCAACATAAGATACACAACTCCCAAATGCACAAAAGATCAAATGTCCTCACAAAAATTTACAAACCTCTCGATTCATGCAAATATTCGTGTCAAGTACTCAAGATCTAATATTGAAACTCATCTCTCGAATTATGAATCAATATATCAAACATGTTAAATCATTGGCCAAGTGATAAAACAAGAATAAGCTCAAAGTACTCAAATAGACTTCAAGACAATAACTTCAACTAAGATTAAAACATTCAACAAGAGTTCAATTAATCTACTTCCAAAACCCGGAAATCACAAAAAGTTTAGCTACTTATTAAAAATAAACAACTCATAGACAAATTGTTCATATTCATGACAAGCTAAAATGAAAGATTAAAGCACAAAGAATGAGAAAACTTAGGGAAATGGATAATCTCTCGATTTATCTTCAATCCTCAAGCTCCGATTCGACCCGATTCTTCTCTTGATTCTTCCTTGATGAAGTTGAGCTATTTCTTGTGTTCTTGGGTCTTTTCCAGACCTCACCTCCCCTGGTGTGCGCCCCAAGAAGTGGTATTTATACCCTTTTGAAGTCTAGGTCAATTTGTTGTCATTTTTGGAGTTTTCGCAGAATGCACGGGTCGTGCGCCCACGCACGGGTTACCCGTGCTCAAAGCCGTAGGAAAACATCCAGTCTCAGATGGCGACGGGTCGTGCGCCCACGCACGGGTTACCCGTGCGCCATCCTCAGAGAAATAATCCGTCTCTCGTAGGGCGACGGGTCATGCGTCCACGCACGGGTTGCCCGTGCGCCACCCAAACGTCCGAATTTGCTTGCGGGGTCTTCATAAGAGTTGTAACCCTCTCTCTTAGCTTTCCATAGCCACTTGAATCACCTCAATATCAATTTTGTAGAGAGAGTTATGGCCAAAATACTAAACCCCAGTGCTTTGGAAATTCCATACGCGTTTGGATGTTCCTTGAGATAAATCTCCTTGTTGTTTGATCATCCATGCTTCTTTTGACACACGACTCATCACTATAACTCTAGACTCCTTATAGTTGGCTTCCAATTGGGTGTAATCGCTCGATTCTTGATGATTCTAGGTAGCAATGCTCGTATTTGTCACAAAATCACTTCAAATATCGTTAAATTCCTACAAAACAAGCAAGCGTAATATCTTTTTCCACAAAGTGCGAATATATACCATTTCATACACGTTATTGCATGTTTAATCACCATTTTAGTCATATTTATACCTCAAAATACATGCAAAACTCACACCTATCAAAATCCCCCAAACTTAAAAGCTGTTGTTGGCCGTCCGGTCAACGCTTTTAAAAACTAGACAACACATGATTGGGAGTAATGAAAAGTACAACGACAACAACTCCATAAAATTCGCATTGTTTATCGTAGGTGTCAAGTAACGAATCAACCAAGCCTCAAACATCTAACATAGAGCACACATCAAATAAATCATGGTAAATGCTTTGAATCACTTCTCTCAAGATCAAGTGTATACTCTCATCTCACATGAATATAGACGTGTTTACGCTCAATTCAATTCAATGTTGAAGAATTACCAAAAGCTTGCAAATCGTCTCATATCTCCGCCACTAGAATATATGCAATTTGTGAATCAAAAAGGACTTTTCTTTTGGTTATAATGAAGGCTCTTTGGTTAGGGTAGGAAAATATGGATAGAGTGACTCAAACTCGAGCGTATAGACCGATGAGCATATAAATCATCTACATTAAAGCTCAATATGCTACTAAATTCTTCTCTCATTTTCACCAACTCTTTCTTATCTCCATCCCCTTTCTTTTGTAAAACACCATCACCTCACATTACAATTCTTAACCTCCAAGTTCATTCAAAGAAAACTCATTCATAAAGCTATTTATTTATTATTTTTTTTTACTCTTTTGTGAGTTTTCAACATTCTTTGCTTCTCATTTTCTTCCTTTTGTTCCCATCAACCAATTTATCCAACTTTTCAATTCCAACCCATTCAACCTCATTCAATCCCTTTACTCAATGCTATACGCTCAAGTATGGGGTAACAAATATATCAAGTTAAAGTGCTTGAATTGTTGCTATCAAGAAATTAGGCGATAGGCTCAAGTTGGCTAACTAGGGATTTCAATATCATCATTAGGTAAGCAAAAGGCTTGAAGGGCTAACAAAAATGGCCTTTGATCATTTTCACATTCGCATACAACATGTGACCTTGACAGGTGATACTGAGCAAGTTCTAGAATTCTAACAACATGAATGATACACTCAAATCAATCAACAAGATCGCATATGATGAAAGCGTTAAAAGGCTCAAAAGCTCACAGCTTGCAAATACGTAATTCAAAGCATCAAACCATGTTCTCAATATCCACATGCTCAATATCATCTATTCATGGCTCAATCAACTCATACTCAACACCCAATCCAAACAATACAAAAATTTCAAAATAGAGCACGAGAATCTCAATATCGGTCAACTCACTCTCTAAACTCTATGAAAGCAATAAACGTGCTAAAGTTGTAAACGTGCTTTTAATGCAATGCAATCTAAAATGCTCTACATGCAACTATATGAAAACACACAAAAATATAAATTTTTATTTTTTTTTAAATCCACACATTTCATATCAAAATAACTATCTCTCCCCCAAACTTAAATGAAATTATATCGCACGTAAGAGAAGATAGAATTTCAATATAAAACTAATGGATTTACGATTCATCGTGCGGGTGGTGGCCCTCATTGGCATCTCCTCATATCGCTAGGACTTCTTCCTTCAACCATCACTTCAAATTTTGTACCTTAATATTATCTCCCTTTGAAGGACGACGGCGTGCGCGCTAGCACACGGTCACCCGTGCGTGATGCCATACAAGAACACTCGGGTTTTTTTTTTTTTACAAAAAGAAAACAAACAAAAACAAAAATCACACCACAAACCGTTGGGTTGCCTCCCAACAAGCGCTATATTTAACGTCTTTAGCTTGACGCTTTGTTAATTTCGATTCGTACCACCTTTGAATGCATATATTAGTTGCTTTGGATCATGATCAAGAACCGTTTTTTCCATTGTTTGCATCTAGTAATGCATAATGGGATTTCAAGCAAGTATTGAGTCCTCGATGTTGGAACACTTTGATTTGAATTATGCTCATGTTGTCCATGCGGCGTATGTACCACCAGTGTTCGTTTATTTGTGAAATAGCTTTCTTATGATATCACGCATGCACCGACCGGGCATCCACGCGTTATTCATGTGTTCGCGTCGTTTCGCTCTTTTTCGACACCACACACGGCTGAAAGTGCATAGACACACAATCCGTATTTGGTTCCGAACTTTCTTGTTTTTTTCGGGATCTTCGACTCCTCGTATTCTGCACCACTCTTTTGATGAATGGTACTAGATTGTTCCTTTGAGTTGACTTTGGTGATGCTCGAAAAATGGCTCTTTTGTTGTTGTTCACCAATAATCGTAGCTAATAGGCCCACTTGAGTCTCAAGATTTTTTATCGAATCGCCATTTGCAACTCCATCATGTCCATCCTAGCCTCTTGTGCATCTAATCGTTCCTTGTCTCACTTACAAATGAAGTCATTTGATTCATGAATGCAATGAGGGTGTCTTCCAAAGATGGCTTTGCCTCTGCATTAGTAAACCCATTCATTACATTGAAGCTTGATGGTGGTGGAATCACATTCTCCGTGTTAGCATATGAAAAATCTTCGTAATTCCTCCAATTTGAACAATAGTGTAGTAGGAGTAGGATTATTCCCATAATCAGAAATTCCAGTTATTGAAATAATTGACTCCTCCATCCGAGCGTGCACCTATAACAATTCAAATAAACAAATCAAACATTGTAGAAGTAGAATTTACAAAAGAAAAATGAAATAAAATAAAAAAAGGTCTAAATTAAAAATAATTCTATCTATCGCAATATTAGCACCAAAAATTATATTAGTCCCCGGCAACGGCGCCAAAAACTTGTTCGCCTTATTTTTAGCTTCACCGCAAGTGTACGGTGTAGTTTATAGAATAGGGTAAGCAAGGTCGTATCCACGGAGACTAATAAATTTATGCGCTAAGTATTGAACCAAAATAGACTTATTTTTATTTAGACGATCGAAATTGGATGATTGTTGTGGAGGTAAAGACAAGAATAACCACAAGAATACAAGAGACTAAGAATAATGGAATTATCAAGAGAATGAAATGGATTCCCGGATTATGGTTTTAATTAATATTCCTCTTGTTGTCCGATTTAATCAAAGCCAAAGTTATTATCAATACACTTATAAGACGATCACAATAGTATTTTATCCTCCCTCTCGAGATGTATATAAAGTGTAGATTGAAATATCTATGCTAGCATCTCTACTCAACATAAGATACACAACTCCCAAATGCACAAAAGATCAAATGTCCTCACAAAAATTTACAAACCTCTCGATTCATGCAAATATTCGTGTCAAGTACTCAAGATCTAATATTGAAACTCATCTCTCGAATTATGAATCAATATATCAAACATGTTAAATCATTGGCCAAGTGATAAAACAAGAATAAGCTCAAAGTACTCAAATAGACTTCAAGACAATAACTTCAACTAAGATTAAAACATTCAACAAGAGTTCAATTAATCTACTTCCAAAACCCGGAAATCACAAAAAGTTTAGCTACTCATTAAAAATAAACAACTCATAGACAAATTGTTCATATTCATGACAAGCTAAAATGAAAGATTAAAGCACAAAGAATGAGAAAACTTAGGGAAATGGATAATCTCTCGATTTATCTTCAATCCTCAAGCTCCGATTCGACCCGATTCTTCTCTTGATTCTTCCTTGATGAAGTTGAGCTATTTATTGTGTTCTTGGGTCTTTTCCAGACCTCTCCTCCCTGGTGTGCGCCCAAGAAGTTGTATTTATACCCTTTTTGAAGTCTAGGTCAATTTCTTTGTCATTTTTGGAGTTTTAAAGTTAACGCACGGTCGTGCGCCCACGCACGGGTTACCCGTGCTCAAAGCCGTAGGAAAACATCCAGTCTCTGTATGGCGCACGGGTCGTGCGTCCACGCACGGGTTACCTGTGCGCCATCCTGCAGAAATAATCCAGTCTGTGTAGGGCGCACGGGTCATGCGTCCACGCACGGGTTGCCCGTGCGCCACCCAAACGTCTGAATTTGCTTGCGGGTCTTCATAAGAGTTGTAGCCCTCTCTCTTAGCTTTCCATAGCCACTTGAATCACCTCAATATCAATTTTGTAGAGAGAGTTATGACCAAAATACTAAACCCTGCCAGTGTTGGAAATTCCATACGCGTTTGGATGTTCCTTGAGATAAATCTCCTTGTTGTTTGATCATCCATGCTTCTTTTGACACACGACTCATCACTATAACTCTAGACTCCTTATAGTTGGCTTCCAATTGGGTGTAATCGCTCGATTCTTGATGATTCTAGGTAGCAATGCTCGTATTTGTCACAAAATCACTTCAAATATCGTTAAATTCCTACAATACAAGCAAGCGTAATATCTTTTTCCACAAAGAGCGAATATATACCATTTCATACACGTTATTGCATGTTTAATCACCATTTTAGTCATATTTATACCTCAAAATACATGCAAAACTCACACCTATCAAAAGCTGTGCTGAAATTTAATTTTGTCCCCATCGCTTTTTGTAGACTGCCCCAAAATTTTGATGTGAATCTCGGATCCCTATCTGAAACTATAGAAACTGGTACCCCATGTAATCTTACAATTTCCTTGATATAAAGTTGTGCCAATTGTTCTAGACTATGTGTCATCTTGATTGGCAGAAAGTGCGCTGACTTGGTTAATCGATCTACTACAACCCAAATAGCTTGATTTCCACGATTTGATCTCGGTAAACCTACTACAAAATCCATGTTCACGTGTTCCCATTTCCGCTCTAGAATCTGAAGTGGTCTCAATAATCCCGAAGGTCGTTGGTGTTCGGCTTTCACTTTCTGACACGTCAAACACTTCTCCACAAATTTTCCGATGCTCCCTTTCATATTTCTCCACCAGAAAACCCCTTTAAGATCTTGATACATTTTTGTCCCACCTGGATGTGCTGTGTAAGGTGTACAATGGGCCTCTACCAATATTTTTCTCCTTAATTCGTCGTTCTTAGGTACACATATTCTCCCTTCATATACCAGTGCACCATCGTCCGCTTTATTTCAAAATCTTTAATTTCTAAAGCTAAAGTTTTTTTCCTTATTTTGCACAAAAATTCATCCTTCATTTGCTTCCTTGATGTCACATCGTAACGTTGGTTGGACCACTAATAATACCGCTAGCAGATCTTGCCTCGATCTTTCTCGGTGGGGTTATAATCTCTATTTTCAATTTGGCAAATTCCCTAATAAGTTCTCTTGCTCGCGTGAACATACTCGCAATTGTTCTTTCGTTCATCCGACTAAGTGCGTCTGCTATAACATTAGCTTTACCCCCGGATGATAATGGATCGTACAATCATAATCTTTCACAAGTTCCAACCACCTTCTTTGTCTCATGTTCAACTCTTTTTGTGTGAAGAAATACTTCAAACTCTGGTGATCCGTATAAATCTCGCATTTTCCCCCGTATAAATAATGACGCTATATCTTTAAGGCGTGCACGACTGATGCCAACTCCAAGTCGTGTGTAGGGTAATTGAGCTCATGACGTTTTAGTTGCCTTGAAGCATAAGCAACCACTTTACCATTCTGCATCAAAACGCACCCTAACCCTTGTTTCGAGGCATCACTATAGATTACAAAATCATCTGTAGTATTTGGGATTGTCAAAACTGGCGCTGAGATTAAACGTTGTTTAAGTTCTTGGAAACTTTGTTCGCACCCCTCATTCCAAACAAACTTCTCACCCTTCCTTGTGAGTCGGGTCATCGGGCCTGCTATTTTCGAAAATCCTTCGATAAACCTTCTGTAATATCCTGCAAGGCCCAAGAAGCTACGTACTTCATTGACATTCGTAGGAGCCAACCATTTTTCCACAACTTCAACTTTTGCTGGGTCGACTTCAATACCATTCGTTGTAACTACATGTCCCAAAAAGACTACTCGGTCGAGCCAAAACTCACACTTCCCTGAATTTTGCGTATAATTTCTCTTGATGGAGAGTCTCCAACACTATGCCAAGGTGTTCCTCGTGTTGTTCTCTATCCCTTGAGTACACCAATATGTCATCTATGAATACAATCACAAATTGATCCAAGTACGGATGAAAAACTCGATTCATCAAATCCATAAATACTGCTGGAGCATTACTAAGTCCAAAGGGCATCACCGTGAACTCATAGTGCCCATATCGGGTTCTAAAAGCCGTCTTGTGTATATCTTCTTCCTTAACCTTTAGTTGATGATATCCAGACCTTAAATCGATCTTAGAAAATACACTTGCCCCATTCAATTGATCAAAAAGATCCTCAATCCTTGGTAAAGGGTATTTGTTCTTTATAGTGAGCTTATTCAACTCCCTATAGTCTATACACATTCTCATTGTCCCGTCTTTCTTCCTTACAAATAAAACTGGCGGTCCCCAAGGCGACACACTAGGTCGAATGAAACCAATATCCAGAAGTTCTTGCAGCTGAACTTTTAGTTCCTGAAGCTCCTTGGGTGCCATTCTATATGGTGCTCTCGATACAGGGGCAACTCCTGGAATCAAATCAATTGCAAACTCTACTGGTCGATTTGGAGGTACTCCAGGCAAATCTTTCCGGAAAGATGTCCGCATAGTCACGCATGTTGGGACTTCCATGAGGGTTTTCTCGGTGATCGTAGTGGCCATCACATTTACCGTGATACCCCGACAATTTCCTTTCTTCAACATCTTGATCGTCTTCATTCTTTGATATCATTCGGGCATACCACTTACTCTTGCTCCGAAAAATGTGAATTTATCTCCGTTTAAGGGTCTTAAAGTTATTTCTCTCTCATGACATTTTATGTTAGCCTTGTACTTATTCAGCCAGTCTATCCCTAAGATGATATCAAAATCCTTCATCCTAATCACATGCAAACCGCTTCTAAACCTTTCCGTCAAAAAATCCAACTCCACCTTGTTAATCACTAAATCAAGATCTTATTGTTTTTCCGGATGGGAGACTTATTTCTAGCATGTCACTAATAGTGTAGCTCTTGAGTTGGGTTTTAGCATAGAAATCAACAGAAATAAAGGAATGTGTAGCACCAATATCAAATAGTACAAGAGCAATGGTATCGGAAACATGTAGCATACCTGTTAGAGTTCCCGAGCTCTGTTGAGCTTCCTGTTGCGTCATAACATAGACACGTGCCTGTCCAACGGACGCCTTTCCCTTCTTCTCAGTGTAGGTGGTGCAAAATGTAGCATTGTGACCTGGTTGATGGCACCGAAAACACACTCTTTTCCCTAAAAGACATTCGCCAAAATGATTCTTTCCACATGATGCACATGTTGGTTTCTCTTTTGGTGCCATCGGGATAGCATTTGCCCCAGTTCTGATCTGTTTACCCTGATTGCCAATCCCCGTTCCTTGAGTTGGCCCATTCCATTTTCTTTTTCCTGAAACATCCTCAGTCTTCTGAGTCAGACTGTCCAATTTCAGACAGGAAGCCACTTCTTGAGCTCGTGAAAGGAGTTCTTCATAAGTTGTTGTCCCCAAATAAGCCAATACACTGCCAATCTTAGGTCGAAGTCCTCTGCGAAACCTCCTTGCCCTCTTTTCGTCTGTGTCCACCAAGTGTGTGGCGAACCTTGCTAGCTGGTTAAATTTGCGTTCATATTCGATAATTGTCATGCCACCTTGCTTTAGTTCCAAAAATTCAGTCTCCTTTCGATCTCTATACGATTGAGGAAAGTATTGTTGCATGACTTCCCATTTGAAATCAGTCCAGGTCATGTCATTGAGTTGTTCCTGTGTACGGGAACGACAAAATGCCTCCCACCAGTGATCAACATCCTCTGTGAATTGGAAAGTGGCACAAGAAATTTGTTGTGCATCTGTGCTAGGTAGACGAGCGAAAATTCTCTCCATCGCACGTAACCACTCTTCGACCGCAAAAGGCCCATCACGCCCATTGAAAGTTTGTGGACGAAACCTTCGAAATTGTTCTAGAATATGGGCATTCTCATTTCCACCAACTTGGTGACCCGGTGTAGGTGGTGAGGTATTTTGTTGGGGTAACTTTTGCAACAGATTTATGAGATTAGCCAATAGGGCATTGTCGGCATCTCCCGGCCTTGGTTCGAGTTAAGTGATGAGTTCGAATTATCTCTACGTTGCGGCATTATCTACAATAAAAATAAAATATCTAAGTTTTAAACTATTTCGCAAAGATGATACTACATGTGTCACTTTCTAGCATATTTTGAATGTACGAGCTAAACTGAAGTCATAAATTATCATATACGTTGTTCAACTCTATAACATCTTATAAGAGAATTATACGTGGTGCTTCTATGGTCCATTATGTATCACTATTTTACGTTGTTCTCTACGTCTAACATGACATACAATAAATTTTAAATCATGTAACAAATCACAGAACACATGTGGAAATTCTAACAAGTCACATAAAAGTTCATATAACTTTCATAATTCACATAGCATGTTATATTTTCCCAATTTCTAATGATACGAGAATTAAATAAATATTACCTGGTTGGATGGAACGCGATGGAAAGGGATAGCCATTTCATTTTACTATATATATATGTATATATATATTTAAAAAAAATTAAACAAAATATTGCAAGTCTACAAGAAGGTAGACCCATTTCGATACCATCTTTATGTAACGCCCTATTTTTTTTTTCGAAGTGCAATTTTTTTAGCGTTACTAAAATTTTAAGAAAATGCGAATAATTTTTTTTTATATACAAGAATGAAAAGTTTAGCGGAAGCGATAATGAGAAAACCTTAATTCTTAAGAAATAATTATAGAGTATAAAATTTAAAATCCACTCAAACACTTTAAATAAATAAATAAAAATGAAATAGTACATCACAATTGTTCGAAAGTTAAAACGAGTTCATAGTTCTTGAAATATGAAACGATTGAAAATAAAATATTGTTCTTAAATTTTAAATCTTCGGCTATTCCCCCACCCTCGGTCGTCGTCCACATAATCTGAAAACAGTTTGAATTTAGGGGTGAGTAATCACATACTCAGTAGGGATAAAGATTGTCCAAGCTAAATACGAAAAGTGCACAATTACATAAATTAACACATAACCTTTCCCATTGGCATAAGTCAAATAGCACATAACCTTTCCCGTTAGCATAAGCCAGATATCACATAACCTTTCCCTTGGCACGAATGCCATATTTTCCTTTCCCGTGGCACGATGCCAAAAATTTTTCCTTTCCCTTGGCACGAAATGCCATATTTCCTTTCCCGTGGCAAATGGCCAAAAATTTTCTTTTCCCATGGCACGAATGCCATAATTTCCTTTCCCATGGCACGTGGCCAAAATTTTTCCTTTTCCGTGGCAAGAATGCCATATTTTCCTTTCCCATGGCACGTGGCCAAAATTTTTTTTTCGAAATTCTAATTGTCATACATATTTTTCTTTCTTAGGAAGTACACTTGAAATAAATAATGCAATGGACATCATGATTTATGTTTTTTTTTAAAAAAAAAATGGGCTTGAGTAGTTAAATTAAAATACAAGAGACAATTAATGGCTTAGTGTAAAAGATTCTGTATCTATAAAGAGCAACTAAAATTTGATTATTTCACAATACGATAAGTTACTAGGCTCCACTGCTTTTTATTTGTTGTGTTTTAAAATTTTTGGGATACTTGTAGAAATAAGTTAAACATACTTAAACACATTATTCTAACTAATTTATTCCATTATTTATCTAAGTGATCGAGACTTCATTATATAAATGTAACTGAAATCGAACCAAACTATGAAAATTGTACATATTTTTATAAGTAAAAGATATATGTAGTTGAAAGGACCATTTATACCATTAGACCTTAATTATCTGGAAGTAAAGGAATCATTTAAAATCTTTTTAATAATTAATGGGTTACTAACTATTATTAATATTTTCCATTCTCACTTGCATAAACATACTTAACATACAAAAAAAAAAAAACATGAAATTCATAAAATTTATCATATAATATGACACATTAAAAGCATATAAATTCACATAATTATGCATATCATTTAACCGTTTAAAATGCGTAATTCACATAATTGAACAATTTAAGCATTTAACAAGGACAATGAAATATACACATAAAATGTGATAAGAATCCCTACCTCAATCAGCAAATAAAAATAGATGCACAAATTGCTCGAAAGTATAAGCTTTAATTGTACGGTTCGTCGTCACCTACAATATAAATTTAACATGATTTAGGCCTAAAAATTTAGTAGTAACTTCTAATTAAAAATAATTTTACTTATAAAATAGTCTAATAGGTGAAAATCGACTTAAAATATAAGTTTGGATGTCTAATAAAAATATTAAAGGTAAATTTTAGTATTGGACTAAATTGAAGATTTGTAGGGTCAAATTGAAAAAATCTAGAAGTTATAGGGGTTAATTTGAAATCAAAAAAAAAAATTAAATAGAAATCTGGACTGAATTGAAACTTGTCTGGGACTAAATTGAAAAATAAATCCAGAATTTTGATTTGAGAATTGGGCAAAATTGAAAATTCTAAATTTACATTCAAGGTCAAAACCTAATCAAATTTTCAAAATAGAGCCCCTAACCAAAACTCCAAAATCCCCTCTAACTCTATCTCAAATTACATACTCCCCACACACTCATTTATACACACAAACACAAAACTATATTTTTTTCACACACACACACACAAATAAACACACGCACACACACAAAATATAACACACACACACTGACACACAACATCACACACATAAACACACACAAATCACACATACATACAGACGCGCACACACACACACACATTACACATTAATACAATTACACACACACACACATGATTAACGCACACACACACATACGGACAACAACAAACCCAACCAAAATATTAAAGGAGTAAGATGACTTACTTGTAAAAATTTCAGATTGGATGGGAAAAAATATTGCAGCAGGAACTTAGAAGAATGAAGACATGATAGGATTTAAAAACAACATTTTTATTTTATTTTATTTTATTTTATTTTAATTATTTGTTGAAACATGGTGGTGGACAATAGTTGGCAATAGTGGGAGATTAATAATTACTACAAATGGAGATGATGGGTGGTGGTTGGGCTTGTCTAATAAAGTTAATCAATTAATATAAGATAAAATACATACATATAAAATTAATATTAAGTATGATTATAAAAGATAGATTAAGATAAAAATTATAAATTTGTGGGTGTTACAGTTGAAAATTGTAAATACATGTTTATTTTTATTTTTTTAAAAAATTATTTACTGTTGAAAATTATGAATATATGCTCAGATTACTTTGTTTAAATTAAATTTAAAAAAAAGTCGAACATATATTTTAATTTGTCAACTTTATATAAAATTATAAATATATGTTCATATTTTTTCTTTACTTTAATTTTAATCTTATATTTATTTTTGTTGTTTAATTTTATTGAGATATTAAACAAGTCATGTGATATGCACATGACCAAGGTTTCCCTCCAAAAAAAGGGGCAAAATAGTCATTTCATGGAAAAGTGGCCCAACTCAGCATTTTAGGGATAAGATATCCCTGAAATTTTGAAACCAGACTAAATGTGCAGGTTTAGAAAAGTTAGTGTTTGCTAAACGCAACCCATAAAAATTAAAGGACTGAAAGCGAAATCGAGCCAACTTAACGGACCAAAAAAACAATTTTGCCGAAAAGTATTAGTAATCCGCTTGAACAATATTAGGCAATGAAGTAATATTAGGCAATTCTCAAAAGTATTAGTTTTTTCCTTGAAAAATATTAGCAATTCCTTGGAAAAGTATTAGTTATCCCCACGGGGAAAAGTATTGGTAAACCATTGAGCAAGCGATTTTTTAGTAATCCTCATGAAAAGTATTGGTTTTTTCATAAAAGTATTAGTATTCCCCTTAAACGTATTAATAAACTTATTGAAAAATATTAGGTTTTTTGATTAAAGGTATTTTAGTATTTTTCCTGAAAAAGTATTAGTTACTCGGACGCATAAGTTAGACTGTAAGTTTATACAACCAAATAAGTTACCCATCTAAGCATGGAATCCCAAGGGCGAGACCCAGAAATTTGGCTTCTTTTATCATGCGTCAAAATTCAGATCCCATATTTCTTTTAATATGATGATGTATGGGATGATCCTAATCTCTGGAGAGGAGGGGCAAACCCAACCCCAAAACTCCGCGTTAGTCAGAAATCGAATATGAGACCTTAGGGTTGTAATTGCAACCCCTCAGCCACCGGGCCAATCAACACAAAGTTTGTAAGTCATTGAAAAACAAATTGTACCAATCATTACTAAAAAAAATTAAGTAAAACTCAATCAATAAATTTAAGACTTAAACATTCATCCCAGATAATATTGCAAATTGAAGGCGGGATTGTCACTATGTTCATTTCTTGATGTAATAAACAAAAATTAAAATTCACAAGATTATAAAAGATCTAATATTTTGAAACTAACAGAGTAATGTTAAAATATTTTCCGACTTTAAGTTAAACGTGTCATCATGCACACTCTTCATAAATCATAATCAAATATTCAAGTAATTACCAGTAACGAAAATAAGGCTGCAATTCAAAGCAATGAGGGCTCTGAGGCGATGGAACAGACCCTTCAAGTAAAGCTTGTCTTTCATTGGACAGTGGGATTTATTCACATTTTGAAGCTGAACCATCCAACACGACAAATCCACACACACTGACACACCCTCTTGTTCCTTGTCAATAATCATCATTTGTTTTTGAATAAATTCGGAATATATAAATAAAAAGAGTAAAATGCTGTTTACAAAACAAACAGCTAGCAATAACGAGAAACAAGAGAATAATCAGACAAAAAGATGATCCCAAGTCACATGCCGACCTGGTAGCCAAAATGGGGCCTCATTAAAACCTACCAAGGTAAAACCCACCCTTATGGGAAAAACCCTTGGTAGGAAAAAGAGTACCCCAGAAAAAAGAAAAGGCAAAGCACAAAAGCACGGACCGCCTGTGTGTAATGCCGAACATCCAAAAACCAACCATCGAAGATGCATGGGTCGTGCTCAATAGCATGAGCCTCCCGTGTGGATTGCCGCAACGCGAAACAACAACAAAGAAACTCTCCCCACTAATGTCTGAGGTGATAAAGTAATGTGTGATCCGCATCAATAACCTCATGAAGAAAATCTGGCGCCGCATCCTGTTCGCCTTATTTTTAGCTTCACCGCAAGTGTACGGTGTAGTTTATAGAATAGGGTAAGCAAGGTCGTATCCACGGAGACTAATAAATTAGTGCGCTAAGTATTGAACCAAAATAGTCTTATTTTTATTTAGACGATCGAAAGTTTGATGGTTGTTGTTTTGAGATTAAGACAATTTAAATCACTAAAACACGAAAATAAGATAACACAAATGAAAGAAGTATCAAGATGATGAAATGGATTTCCGAGTTAAGGTTTCGATTAATAATCCTCTTGTTGTCCGATTAAATCAAAGCCAAGGTTATTATCAATCTTCCTATAAGACGATCACAAAGCTATTTTATCCTCTCTCGAGATGTATATAAAACGTAGATTGAAATATCTATGCTAGCATCTCTACTCAACAATAGATACACAACTCCCAAAAGCATCAAAGATCAAATGTCCTCACAATATTCGCAAACCTCTCGATTCATGCAAATATTTGTGTCGAAAGTATTCAAGATCTAATATTGAAACTCATCTCTCGAATTATGAATCAATATATCAAACAAGTTAAATCATTGATCAAGTGATAGAACAAGAATAAGCTCAAAATACTCAAATAGGCTTTAAGATAATAACTTCAACTAAGATTAAAACATCCAACAAGAGTTCATTAATCTACTTCCAAAACCCGGAAATCTCAAGAGTTTAGCTACACATGATTTCTAAACAACTCATAAACAAATTGTTCAAAGCCATTACAACTAAATGAAAGATTGAAACTAAAAGATAAACAAGAAAAACTTAGGAAAGTCGACAATCTCTCGATATATCTCCGTTCCTTAAGCTCCGATGCAACCCGATTGTCTCCTTGATGTCTTCTTCCAAGAATAGACCACTTGTCTTGTGTTGTAGATCCCAAAAATGTCCGATTCTCTTGTGTGCGCCCCAAAAAGCCTTTTATACTCCCCATCATGTTTAGGGCTTAATGCAAAGCAGATTATGGGATTCAGCGTGCAGACGCACGGTGGTGCGCCCACGCACGGGTTACCCGTGCGCCACCCTTTGGAATACCCCAACCTCGTAGGGCGCACGGGTGGTGCGTCGAGCACGGCCTACCCGTGCGCCACTCCGGTGAGATATCCTCGACTCTGTAGGGCGCACGGGTGGTGCGTCTGAGCACGGCCTACCCGTGCGCCATGTCCGCAGCCTTCAATCAACCTTATACGGGGTGCACGGGTGGTGTCTTGAGGCACGCCAACCCGTGTGCCCCCTGTTTCTTCCGTGAACGCTCAACTTTCGCTCTTTTAGGCTTCACACTCGTATATCCACTCAATTCTCCGTGTTTCCACTTTGCTCTCGTCGTATTCTTATTTAATTATCTTCAAATATCATGAAATTCCTACAAAATAAGCAAAGTGTAATATCTTTTTCACAAGGAGTGAATATGTAACATTTAATGCGAGTATATGCATGTTTACTTATCATTATAACTCGAAATACACATCGAAACACATGCAAAATTCACACTTATCACATCCCACCAAGTATTATCAACCACATACGCCTGCTTCGAAAAGGTGTCAGCCGCTCGATTAGCCTCCCGATAAACATGAGACGCCCGGAAATGAACGAGACGAAGACGGCGAAATAACAGAATAAGCATGCCCTTAATGACCCAAAAAGAACTCGAGATAGAAAAGGTAGAGAAAAATCGAAACCACATAAGAAGAGTCGGACTCTAACCAAATAAAATTTCATCCTTTTATCCAAAGCAATTTCGCAAAATGGGCCCATTATCAAATCTTATTTATAGTTTGTATTTTTGTGTATAATTTTCAATAAAATCACTAATATAATTATATGTATTTTTTTGTTGTTTTTGTGTTTAGTGTTTAACAAAATCACTAATGTAATTAATTTAATCTTTCATAATATTAAGCAAACAAAAATTAGCGAGTCAAAAAATTAAACGTTGAAGCCAAACGGTCAAAATCACAATTTATTTATTTTTTTAAAAAGGATTGCAAAAGTGTTATAAAAGTTTCAATAAAAATAACAATTAAAGATTTTCCTAATAAATAGAAAAATGTCATTAAAACTATGAAAAACAACCCAAAAAAACTGCCATATATTAAGATTGCGAAAAAAATATGTGAAAAAGAAGTAAAAATTGTATTTCCAAATAGATAAAAAAACTTCCAGTAAATAGTTTAAATAAATTAAAAAAAGATAAATAAAATAGTAAAAACTGCATTTTCAAATTAAAAAATCTGCCATTAAAGAGAAATAAATAAAACATTAAAAAAGAGAAAAGAAAATGAGGTGGCAATGTTGAACCAAGTTCAATATATTGAACCAAAAACATGAACTTGCAATTATGAACTCTCCCACATTGGCAACTACCAAGTTCAAGTTCAAAAACTTGAACTTGAACCACCCCATTGTGGGTGCTCTAACAAACCGGGTTACAGTGGAAATTTGGAAATAGTTGTTGATGTATTTTCAAGTCTAATTTTTTATTTATAGGGGCTGTAAATGTTCGGAAATTATTGATTTTTGTGAGAAAAATGAAAGTATGTGGGGTATGTTGTCTGGAATTTTGTCAAGGCACATATGTTTGAATTTTGATTATAGTTTTTGAAATGTATTTTTGACATAGATTTTTGTAGTGAAAATTTGTTTGGTTATAGTTTTAAGTGTGTTTCTAGATTTGCAAAGTGAAAATTTGTTTGGTTATATGTATTTCCAAAAGCATACCTTTATAATAATATAAAAAATAAAAATGACTTTGTTGTTCCATTCAAAACTTCCCCTAAACAAATATAAATTTATTTTCTGAATAGTTAGAAAATAAAAAATGGTTGTTGTAAGACCATACATCCTTTTCTTTTTTGCCTTTAAATAAGAAATGTCCTATTAATACTTTATTTAATTTATATTTATCTTATTAAAATATAATTTAAAAATTAATTGAATTTCTTATAAATAAAAATTATATTCATATTATTAATATACTAATTGTTATTAAATTATTGTTTTAGGTTTTGTCATGAGAATAGATTGAACTACACGAAAATTACAAAAAAAAAAAGAAAAAATTAATAAAACCTCTCGATTCATGCAAATATTTGTGTCGAGTATTCAAGATCTAATATTGAAACTCATCTCTCGAATTATGAATCAATATATCAAACAAGTTAAATCATTGATCAAGTGATAGAACAAGAATAAGCTCAAAATACTCAAATAGGCTTTAAGATAATAACTTCAACTAAGATTAAAACATCCAACAAGAGTTCATTAATCTACTTCCAAAACCCGGAAATCTCAAGAGTTTAGCTACACATGATTTCTAAACAACTCATAAACAAATTGTTCAAAGCCATTACAACTAAATGAAAGATTGAAACTAAAAGATAAACAAGAAAAACTTAGGAAAGTCGACAATCTCTCGATATATCTCCGTTCCTTAAGCTCCGATGCAACCCGATTGTCTCCTTGATGTCTTCTTCCAAGAATAGACCCTTGTCTTGTGTTGTAGATCCCAAAAAATGTCCGATTCTCTTGTGTGCGCCCCAAAAAGCCTTTTTATACTCCCCATCATGTTTAGGGCTTAATGCGGCCAGATTATGGGATTCAGGCGCAGACAAGACGGTGGTGCGCCCACGCACGGGTTACCCGTGCGCCACCCCGGAATACCCCAACTCTCGTAGGGCACGGGTGGTGCGTCGGAGCACGGCCTACCCGTGCGCCACTCCGGTGAGATATCCCGACTGTAGGGCGCACGGGTGGTGCGTCACGGAGCACGGCCTACCCGTGCGCCATGTTGCAGCCTTCAATCAACCTTATACAGGGTGCACGGTGGTGTCTTGAGGCACGCCCAACCCGTGTGCCCCCTGTTTCTTCCGTGAACGCTCAACTTTCGCTCTTTTAGGCTTCACTTCTCGTATATCCACTCAATTCTCCGTGTTTCCACTTTGCTCTCGTCGTATTCTTATTTAATTATCTTCAAATATCATGAAATTCCTACAAAATAAGCAAAGTGTAATATCTTTTTCACAAGGAGTGAATATGTAACATTTAATGCGAGTATATGCATGTTTACTTATCATTATAACTCGAAATACACATCGAAACACATGCAAAATTCACACTTATCACATCCCACCAAGTATTATCAACCACATACGCCTGCTTCGAAAAGGTGTCAGCCGCTCGATTAGCCTCCCGATAAACATGAGACGCCCGGAAATGAACGAGACGAAGACGGCGAAATAACAGAATAAGCATGCCCTTAATGACCCAAAGAACCTGCATAGAAAAGGTAGAAAAAATCGAAACCACATAAGAAGAGTCAGACTCTAACCAAATAAAATTTCATCCTTTTATCCAAAGCAATTTCGCAAAATGGGCCCATTATCAAATCTTATTTATAGTTTGTATTTTTTGTGTATAATTTTCAATAAAATCACTAATATAATTATATGTATTTTTTGTTGTTTTTGTGTTTAGTGTTTAACAAAATCACTAATGTAATTAATTTAATCTTTCATAATATTAAGCAAACAAAAATTAGCAGTCAAAAAATTAAACGTTGAAGCCAAACGGTCAAAATCACAATTTATTTATTTTTTTAAAAAGGATTGCAGTGTTATAAAAGTTTCAATAAAAATAACAATTAAAGATTTTCCTAATAAATAGAAAAATGTCATTAAAACTATGAAAAACAACCCAAAAAAACTGCCATATATTAAGATTGCCGAAAAAAAATATGTGAAAAAGAAGTAAAAAATTGTATTTCCAAATAGATAAAAAAAACTTCCAGTAAATAGTTTAAATAAATTAAAAAAAAAGATAAATAAAATAGTAAAAAACTGCATTTTCAAATTAAAAAAATCTGCCATTAAAGAGAAATAAATAAAACATTAAAAAAGAGAAAAGAAAATGAGGTGGCAATGTTGAACCAAGTTCAATATATTGAACCAAAAACATGAACTTGCAATTATGAACTCTCCCACATTGGCAACTACCAAGTTCAAGTTCAAAAACTTGAACTTGAACCACCCCATTGTGGGTGCTCTAACAAACCGGGTTACAGTGGAAATTTGGAAATAGTTGTTGATGTATTTTCAAGTCTAATTTTTTATTTATAGGGGCTGTAAATGTTCGGAAATTATTGATTTTTGTGAGAAAAATGAAAGTATGTGGGGTATGTTGTCTGGAATTTTGTCAAGGCACATATGTTTGAATTTTGATTATAGTTTTGAAATGTATTTTTGACATAGATTTTTGTAGTGAAAATTTGTTTGGTTATAGTTTTAAGTGTGTTTCTAGATTTGCAGTGAAAATTTGTTTGGTTATATGTATTTCCAAAAGCATACCTTTATAATAATATAAAAAATAAAAATGACTTTGTTGTTCCATTCAAAACTTCCCCTAAACAAATATAAATTTATTTTCTGAATAGTTAGAAAATAAAAAATGGTTGTTGTAAGACCATACATCCTTTTCTTTTTTGCCTTTAAATAAGAAATGTCCTATTAATACTTTATTTAATTTATATTTATCTTATTAAAATATAATTTAAAAATTAATTGAATTTCTTATAAATAAAAATTATATTCATATTATTAATATACTAATTGTTATTAAATTATTGTTTTAGGTTTTGTCATGAGAATAGATTGAACTACACGAAAATTACAAAAAAAAAGAAAAATTAATAAAACCCCCAATCTATACGCGGTTTTCTACATTACCCCCTAATTTTTTTTTCTACTTAACCCCTGAACTACACGAAAGTTTCTATGGTCCCATCCCATCCTTCCCGCCGGCGGATCTGATGGGAAGATAGGGGATTGGATAATTTTTTATTTAGTTTAGGGGATTAAATAGAAGAAAATAGTTTAGGAGGTGATTTCAAAAATTGTGCATAGTTGAGATGGAAGGACATTAAAATTTTCATAGATTTTTTTATTTATACTTATTGTGCATATGTATAAAAATAAATTATTAAATTATATCATAGTTTTATAATTTCACAAGTTATTATGTATGATTTCCAAACGAATTATTCTTACTCTGAAAAAATATCTAGACACTAAAAACAAACATTTCTTTCAAGAAAAATAAAGAATACAAGCTTTGTAAACCCAATCAAATATAGAAATGACATTCATCTCCACTAGATGACTTTTTTCACTCGATGCATGAGCAATAGAAGGGTCAAGAACCCAACAAACTAAAACATAATTTTGACAAAATCAATGAAGTTATAACTAAAGAAATGAGGAAATACTATAATGAATGTGAATTTGTATATGTTATGCATAATATCACAAGAGATTATATACAACTTTGCCAACGGTCATAATTATGAATAAAACAACTAGCAATGATGATGAGATATCATCTTTGTACTAATTCTCTCTCCTTGGTTGTGTTTGATAATTTTCCTTCTTTTTCTTCATGAATTTTGTCTTCTTTTGTTCCTTGAATTGTGCTATATAAAAAAGGAATATTGTCTACCGCTTTCAAGGCTGGCGGTGAGAGTGAAAAAACGTCAAGCTTGTAACGAATAGCTTCAAAGACATCATTTGATAATGCCACTACAAGAAAAATGTTAAACAACACCACCCAAAAGACAACGGATATTAGCTAAATCGTTGTCCTTCACAACAGATTTTTGTTAAACCGTTGTCGATGAGCGGATTTTTTGTTAACGACAACAGTTCACTTGAGCCTAAGACAAAAAAGATGTTGATCCTCTAATGGACAGCTTGAATACTTTTACCCCAAAACAAAAAGGGTGACCCCAAAAACAAAAAAGGCGACGGCTACAAACATCAGCACTCAAAAGGAAAACATATTCAATCAGCACTCAAAAGGAAAACATATTCAAAGTGGTGAATGAATCGCACTGCTGGCCATCCACACGAAAATTAAAAGATTCGCCGACACTTATGCTCGCGCCAAGTTCTGCAGAGTCTCCCATTTTCTTCTTATCCTCTTTGTATTTGGTAAGATCGCAACTGAAGGGATGTATAACAAACTGAGGATATTCGGTCTCTGTGCTTATCCCACTTTCTATACTGCAGAAATTGAACTTTCCATTTTTGACATCATCAACAAGAGTGATAGCACTAGGATAAACATCATCATCTGATGATAGTGGTAAGGAAAACCATTCAGGGATTCCCGTTCTTTTGAATATCATAAGCCCCCAAGGAGTCGCACATAATAGATCATGGATTACAAAAAAACGACCATTACTAAAAGGGACAGTTCTAGCACCAAAGAAGGTATGCTTTTGTTCCCAACCATCGTCGATGGATTGAAGATCAAGAGAAAACATTAACCCAGTCTTAGTTTGGAGGAAAAAGGTAGACTTATCGATGAAAGTAAATGCAAAGATCCATATATTATTAGAGCACTCACGATAGTAGGCCAACCAATCATAATGCATTATTCCCGGGAGGTTTTGCCATGTTTTGGCAACCGGATCATACAATTCAAAATCATTTTCACCAGCAATTTTATCAAAAGGCTCGAGACAAATTACAGCAGAGAATACCAGAATTTTACCATCAGGTGTTGGAGTGGCGAAAGGAAATATTTTAGGGTAATTCATATCAGGGGCGCTGTCAAGCTCACTCTTCTCCAATTTTTTCAAGCTGGGATTGGTTAAGTCGCACTTGGATAAATCAATTGTGTACACGGACTTTCGTTCAGGACCATCCTTGAGATCAGTTGACTCAAATATGTAAAGCGTCGAACCTAAAAGGCAAAAACCCTTTGAATCGTCATCTAGTTCAAATCGAAATGTTGGAGCGATAGAGATGTAGTCGTCTTTATTCTTAAAAGCAGCATAGCATGGAGAACTTAAATCTGCAACAAATATATCGTAAGATGTGTCGTCGTCGGCATAAAAGGAAGCGCAAATAATACAGAGTTTGGTTGGAGGTAACGATTCTGATGATTTTTGCCGCTTAATATCTGGCTCAAGCTCATTATCTGCTGATGATTTTTGCCGCTTACCATCCGGCTCAAGCTCGTCATATAAACTACACCCCTTAGCATCGGCATCATCTGAAGATGGTGTAGGTAGTTGGCTATCTATGGTAACTGACTGGTCAACTATAGCTCCCTGCAAAATACCAAAAAGGCTAAATCTTCAGAAAGAGGGAATCACAAATGGTGTCAATAAGAAAAATCCTTCTACTACATTAGCAGGAATTCTTTTCTTTTTAAATCAACTTTTCAACATTCAATCAAAGATCAATATATATATATATATATATATATATATATAAACTAAATTCGATAAGAGCCATAACTTATGATTGGCTTCCAATACAGGGAGTTGCTCAATTGAGATAGAGGAAGGAAATAACAATAAGCTAAGCAAGAACGTATAAACTGGATGTTCCATTTTTTTTTCTTCAGAAGTAAAAATCATTGTGTAGCCCTTACAAACACCTCCACTGATTAACCAAGATGAGAACACCAATTCAATCATAAAAAAAAAAAACAATAATAATAACTTTGTAGCAGCTACTAACAATTTCTGGTATGTCAATCACTACATTCTCCATGGTCAAAGATATCAAATATAAATATCATTTGCCAGGAATTAAACAACATTTTCTCAAAGAACCTCAGTCCCTAATTTAGCAACAGAAAAAAATTACTTCTACAGAGTTTCCTTGTACATATCATATTTGTTCCAATGAGTTTAACTTCACAAGGTAACAAATAAATAGTATTTCAGGGGATCGAGGACAAGTGCTACCGCTAGTAGTGGTAATATACTTATATACATGTTACCAATGTCCCATTTTGTGGTCACAGCTTCGCTACCAAAGTTAGCAAACAGACTACAATTTATACTAACAAAGTACAGTTACAAATCCCTAAATTTTCTGATACAAATTGTGTTTTGAGAATCTCATACAGAAAGTTTGTCTCTATAACTATGATCAAGTTACTTGCTATCACTAATGGAAGGGGAAAAGGGAAAAAAAGAAAAACTCTTGATCTTGAGTCACCAATTCCAAAAAGTCGGCCTAGTAGCGTCGATATGAAATTATCTTATCAACTCTCATGTATTGAGCCCATAACACTTGGGGGAAAAAAAAAACCAAAAAGGATATGGTATCACAAATATACATAAACGTCAATTCCATTCGAATTTGAGATATCCTGCTGCATAGCAATTACACGTCATATGAATATTGGATATTGGATAATAATCAACAAAACACGGAGGAACAAAACAAAAAATTATCACATCGCACTCCATTTCAGCAACAGCGAATGAAATCAAGTCAGTGAAATTAACTTTTTATGCATTCCTAATATAAAATCGTTGTTCAACAGCAATATCGCGACGAAAAAGAAGAAAAATGAAAAATAGCTAAACATCACATTTCCAGAAATTCATTTCAAATAAAACTGAAAATAATGTATGAATAAACCGTCATGCAGCTAATAGAGATACTAACCGACATCTGAGCAGGTTCCATTTGATTCGTGGATAAACAACAAATCGATTTGGATTCGGTGAAGAAAATGGAAAATTTTGTGTGCGTTAAGATATGCGAGAGAGAGGTGAAGAAGTTCCAGATAAGAGTTCTCTTGTGAATCAAGGCAGAAAGGTATGGAGGGTTTTGATTCTGCTACGTGATGCGACTTCTCTCAAAATTGCTTTTGATGTGAATTTTAGGACGGACCACAGCGAATTGGATTGAACAACACAGTAGAGGATCCCGCGCTTAAAGGCGGCGACTAGGGATGTCAACGGGGCGGGGCGGGGCGGGGGAGCGATCCCCATCCCTGTCCCCGCGACCGCGGGGAATCCCCGTCCCCGTCCCCGCGAGACAATCGGGGAAAAATTTCCCCCCATCCCCGACCCCGCGGGGATCCCCGCCCCCGCAGGGATTCCCCGCTCCCCGCTTTAATTTCTTTTTTTTTTTGCAAAAATTCGATTTTTTTATAAAAATAATTATTTTTTATATTAATAAATTATATAAAAAACTAATAAACTACTCATTAATAAAATAAATTAAATATTTTGTTAGTTTTAATATTTAATGTGGATATATTTATATTATATTATAAATATTATATTATATATATAATAAGCGGTTCCCCGAACGGGAGCAGGCGAGATCCCATGGGCTCGGGAAGTATGATCCCCCCGTCCGCCCCTCCCCCACGGGAAATTTTCGGGAATCCCGCCAGATTCGGGGCGGATCCTCGCGGGGAACGGGGATTCCCCGCCCCACTGCCATCTCTAGCTTCGACACGTTGCTTCATCCTGTCATATTCACATATAAATTAATAATGTTTATTATCTTCTATAAATAATAATAATAATAATTTGATCATTTAATTTCGAGACATTTATGGCCTTGTATGATTTTATTGAATTTTTAATTTTATCTTATTCAAATATTCACACTTATGTTTATTTGATATTATTTTTACTGTGAATTAATGTTCATTTTTACTTCTTTTTTTTTTTCAAAAATAAGATCTAAATTATATTAATTGGATAAACTAATACCAATTGTGTCTGCTTAATTTATTATATTTTCAAACTATATCAATGTAATGGAACCATCATTTACAAACTTTACAAATAAAATATCATACATTCAAATTGAATACTCAAAGTTGGGTGTGTAGATGAATCAAGTAGATTCGAACATATTATCGTTCAAGCTTGTTTGTATTTTATTCAAGTTTCAAAATTGTACTTGAGTTTAGTTTGATTGTTAATCGAATCAAGTTTGAACGAGCTTTAGTCGAGCTAAACACTAATTGAGCTCGAGTAGCTTGATATTTTTATACATATTATGTTATTTTTTTAGTTAGTCGAGCTCAAGCCGAAATCGAGAGCAAAATTGTGTTCAAACTTGTTTGTATTTTATTCAAGTTTCAAAATTGTACTTGAGTTTAGTTTGATTGTTAATCGAATCAAGTTTGAACGAGCTTTAGTCGAGCTAAACACTAATTGAGCTCGAGTAGCTTGATATTTTTATACATATTATGTTATTTTTTTATTAGTTGAGTCGAGCTCAAGCCGAAATCGAGAGCAAAATTGTGTTCAAACTTGGTTTATTATATCAATGTATCGAGTTCAAACGTGTCTCTTAACTATTGGTCTCGAGTTAAATATCGAGTAGTTTGGTTCGATTATCACATCTGCTGAAGTGAACTGCATCACTCATAATTTGTTATGCACATAAAATTAGGGAGAATTATATTTTTGGTCCTTTAATTTGGTTTAACTATACTTTTAATCCTCTATGTTTTAGGGGTGACATTTGACAACCACTAACTTTTAAAAGTTGCACATTTGGCCATATTTATCAATTTTGGGGATATCATATTCCTAAAATGTTGAAGTGGCAAAATTAATAATTATGTGGATGGAATTTGATTATATGGTGCTTACTTAACAACATACGTGATATTTTACTTCTCCTTGGACCAGTGGAAGGCTTATCGGATTAGGCAGCTGAAAAGGCTGAGACGAATTGGAAAATAATTTATTTTATAAACAATAATAAAATAAAATAGTTTACAAATTTTTCTAAATTATAAAAATTACAAAATTTAAAAATCTATGCACATAAAATTAGGCAAAATATTTTGGTCCCTTTAAATTGGCCCAATTACACTTTTAGTCCTATATGTTTTAGGGGTGACGTTTGGCAACCACTAACTTTTATAAAATTGCACATTTGGTTTTATTTATCAATTTTGAAGATATCATACTCCTAAAATGCTGAAGTGGGAAAATAAATGTTCATTTGGATAAAATTTGACGATATGGTGCTTACTTAGCAACATATGTGGCATTTTAGTTTGGAAAATAATTAATTTTATAAACAATAATAAAATAAAATAGTTTACAATTTTTTAAAATTAAAAAAATTACAAAATTTAAAAATTTATGTTAAGAATTTTATACTTAAAAAGAAAAAATGTATTTAAATTAGTAATTATAATTTTAGTATTTTAATAAATCCAAAAAACATTATTTAAAATATAATACTTTTTTAAATTTAAATTAAAAATTTGAATAAAATAGAATTTAATCTAAACAAATAATTAAATATTGTGGACTTAAATGAATGAAAAACAGAGAAACCCCCAAGCAAAAGTAGAAAAAATATATAAATATTGTATGTGTGTTTATATATAATATATGTATTTTGTATATATAGATCGATGGTATATGTACAAGTATTTCTTCATTTGAGTCAATTTTTTTTTTTCATTTAAGTCAATTTTTTATTTTTTGTGCCTAAAATATGTATTATCAATTACCCTCCAATTTATTGCACGTGGTAAGTAAAAAAAGTAAATATACATCTATTAATATCAATTAAGCCTCAAACATTCATAAGTTGCATCCATACACCCCACTTTTAATCCATATGAGCATCAATTTTGTCACTTCAACACTTTATGAATAGGATATCCCCAAAATTGAAAAAAAATAGGATCAAATGTGCAACTTTTTAAAAATTAGTGGTTGTCAAACTCCACCCCTAAAACATAGAAGACTAAAAGTATTTTTGGGCCAACTTAAAGGACGAAAAATGTAAGTTTGCCCTTAAAATTATAAAGATAATATCAGAAATAACACAAACATATATATTTCATTATTATATCATTGCTCGCACAAAAAACAATATAAAATTTTTCAATAAAGAATAAGATTTATCATTTAAAAGATAAGAAATGAAAATTTCTATAACAATTAGTGTTTAACCCGTGCGATGCGCAGAGTGTGTATTAAGAAAAAATATTTTGAATTATTGAGAAATTATAATGTTTAGAATTTTAATGAATAACTAAAATATAAAGAATAAATATGGATTAATGAAAACAGGTATATTCAAATGAGTAAAACATGGTTCGTAGTCTCTTTTCCCGTATTCTTTCATGTCATCTCCTCTTGGGGTGGTTGTTGTCCTCTTCTCTGGTTTTCCACTTATTAATTAAATTTGGACAGTGGCCTTCTCTACCTGGATATGCTTCTTAGCTCAATCCAACAATTCCTCCAAAGAAGCAGGAGATTTTCAGCTATAGATTCCTTCAGCCACCCCTGGCGAAAGTTCTGTTGCAAGATCACAACCACGGTCTCATGTTGGACATTAGAAACTTCATTGACACCTTCCATGAACCGCTTCATGTAATCTCGTAAGGGCTCTCATTCCTTCTGTCTGATCTGGAACAAAAACGAAATGGTATTGGGGCACTTCCTCGCCGACAAGATCGTGCATGACTTTTCTTGTGCTTATACATCCTGGTGATGGATCCAACTAGGAGTTGGTTGAACTAGATCAAGGCTCTCTTGATCATAGTTGTTCGAAACACTTTGCAATATGAGAAGTCAGTCATATCGTAAAGGTCTACCTTGGCATATAACTTGTCAAGAAATATCTTTTTGCCTTAAATAAACTTAACAACCACAACACTGAGAAGAGTTGAACCAGACAAAACGTAGCAACCACAACTGAAATAGGTTTACTCATTATCTATTGCTAGGCGATCATGCTACTTGCTAGATGTTCCCATGATTTGTAGGTTTTTTGGAATAAAAGAGTTAATTTCAAAAACATATTAATTAATTGAATTAATTAATTGAATAATTATTATTCGTAAGTTACCAAAGTTGTAAGTGTATTGCTAGCATAAGTTGTGAACCTAAAGGGTCACACACAAAATGGTTGGTGTCATTTCTTCAATCGGAAATAGTCCAAAAAGGTTGGATACAATTAATTGATAGAGATTAATTAATTGTGGCTTGATTTTAATTCAATGATTAAATTAAATATTTAATTAAATAATTTGATTATTTAATTAGACCTAATTAGATTAGAAAGTTTTGGAGTGAAAAATAATTTAACTGATAAGTTCAATTAATTTATTAAATACTAAATTTAATAGTTAAATATAGCCAAATAAATAGTTGGATTATTTATTTGGGCTAGGTGAAATTGATTTGATCAAAGGGGGCCGTTATAACACCCCCAAAACCTATCAATACACCCCTCTTCTTAATACACCACCACCCCTTTTTTAGAACATAACTTATTTACTTAATACACCCTAAAACATTCCAGAATTTACCCCCAATAAATCCAAATTCTTTCCCCCAAAATAAAAATCCACTCGACATATACACCCAACAATCAACTCATACAAGTTCACAGATATATAATGCATATTTAATTACAAGTTTTGCCATTTTCTTGCCATAGTTTCTACGATCAATCGCTTGCTCAAAATTACAAGAATATTAGGTGAATGAAAGAAAATATAAAAACAAAATCCACATAAAAAAAGAGTAAGCACATTTATCATGACCAACTTTAACCAGAAATATTTAAGTCACAATGCTTAATAAATTTAAAATACTCCTACGAATGGCTGACTGTTTTTCACTTTTTTGTGGATAAACTGGGGCAAAATTGTTTTTGTCTCTTTTAGCTTTTCAGAAAAGTCATCTGTGAGAAAATAAAAATTAAGATTAAAAATTAAGTCTATAGGATCCAAATGAAGATTAGCAATCTACTGCTAATATTAATTTCTGGTTTGTCTAGTCTCTCATGGGACAGAGTTTACATATTTTAAATTTTGAAATTTTTTGAAGGTATATACTCTATAGGTTCTTGTTATGTCTCTCCTAAAATATTAGTTGATTTTTTTCCCCAAGTTGTAGGGTTTGGGAATAAAGAAGTGAGAGAAGAGAAGGAGAAGAAAAAAGAGGGAAAATGTAATCAAATAGGCCCTATCCAAGTCAAAGCGTGGCGTAGAGAAAGACACGAATTTAGGAGAAAACACATTTGGAAGTTCTAGAATGTTGTCTGTGGATTTCTAGTTGTGTGCACGGTTCGGTCCGGTTCGGAAATATAGAAATCTCCAGAACCGTCCCAAAGTTCGGAGATCCCAAAATTAAATCTCCAGAACCGAACCATAAAAAAAATCTCGTCGAACCGTCCCGAAAGTTCGGTACGGAGATTCGGTTCTAATGAGAATGTACAGAACGGTTCGGGACGGTTCGGAGAAATGGAGATTCAAATATTTCACAAATAAAACACACAAAAAAGGTGAAAAGGAAAAACCAGTGTAAAAATCATTAAACGGTTATATTTTCAATCTTTTTTTTTTGTGCAATTTCAAAAATACATACTAAAACTATTAGTACTATATGAGCTTAACTTTTTGATATTTTATATTTAACTTATACATAAAATTTCTTTATTTCATATTTAAGTGCTAAATTTTTAATATTGTAATTATAAATCTTTCTTTCATGATATAGACTATATATACTACATATTAGTTTAATATCAATTTGACTTTTAAATCGTTTTTATCTAATTTATAGTTAAAAGTATTGATTTTTCTTTTTGAATTTTAACATAATATGTTTCAGATATTATGTTATTCGTAATAGTAGTAAAAGTGTAGACTCTCAACGAATGACAAATTTAGTAGCCTCTATTACACAATAATATTGTATAATCTTGGCACATTGCAATGGGCTCTTGACTTAGAAAAAATATAATTGACTAATAACTTTGATAAACTAATATGAAACAAGAATCTATACTCTCAATGTCTTAATTTCTTGGTTAGATGATTACTATAGTTTATGTGCAATGTACTAATCATTTAACTAATTTTAATTCAATTAATTTTCTTGATTAGAGGATGAGTCTAGTTATGATCCTTAATAAGTAAAATATCATCAAATTTAAAGATTTTCTACAAATCAGATATGATTTTATAATTTCATTTATTGATCATTTAAATAAACTAATATGAGTATATGACGTAACTATTAGTGAATTAAATATATATTCAATTATTTATTTGATATATTGATAAAATATGCCAAATTTTTAATTTGATAATTTTTAGTATTATATAGTATTGAATTTCTAATGAATGTTTTTTCCATGACTGATGATTCATCATCATGTTTCGAACTCACTGTTCGTTATTTCTCTGTAATATTGCACCGATTTTTCTTGCATTTTTTTTTTGTAATTTTCATGAACTGTAATTTTCGAGTTCTTCACAGTTTTTCTTATTTGCATTAATGGAGGAATGAGAGAGAGAGAGAGAGAGAGAGAGAGAGAGAGAGAGAGAGAAGAGAGAAATGTGAGAATGGGGTGGGGGGAGAGACAACACGTGAGATTGGGGGGATGTATGAGAGAGAAAGAGATTTGATTCCATGTTTGTAACTACTTTGTTATGTTATTTTACCCTACTACCCTTATGTTGATTAAATTAATGTTTTAATATATTTTTTTATCCCTTAAATCATACCCATTGATTAATAGTGGAGGATGGTTGAGATTAGTCCATTGTGTCTTACCTAAAGACATGATCTCACTTGATCCTCCCATATATATATATATATATATATATATACATCGTGAAATCTTAGAAACTTTTAAGGTTGCATTTTGATTAGGGAATTTAAGAGTACGTAGATTTGGAATTGGTGATTTGAAATCATTAGCTAAATACACACCCTTGTTTAATTTACAAATCCAAATCATGGATTTCAAAAAATTTAGTTCGTTTTTAAAGCATTTAAAAATCATCCCAAAACCTAATAATCAATTAAAAATAATCAGCACAAGTTTGTAGCAGCAGCCAAAAGAAGAGCATCCAACTTTAAACTAAATGGAGATACAGAGTCTCATAGATACACATTTTTTCACAAAAAACTAATCATTATTACACATTATCCCATAAATTTCACTATTCATTCACTCACACGTTTCTAACTACCAATCACATCTAATAATTATTTTACTATTTTCACATCAAATCAACTTTCATCATTACTTTTTCATCTCACATCCAATCACACTCTTAAAATTCATCTTTTTTCTCCCAATTTTTTTTTTTCACTACTATTCTCTAGCAAAATGAAAATTTTCAAAATGAAAGTATATCCAATAGCACCCTAATTCTTTGGGATATCACGTGAGCTTTTGTTGAACTGAAGCTCCCATACATTTATATAACAGCCTCTTAGGGACATGTCTTGCTATGATAGATGCCACCACGTTGCATATTTTAGGTCCCATTGCAGATCTTTTTCACTCAATAATTTGAACTCTACTATCAGGCTTGTGTTTCACGCCCATAACTATAAGCTCGTGTGTACTCACCTTTTCGTTACTTTTTTTATGCAACTGTTTTGATGTGAATTTATTTACTCATTTCCTTTTGCTTTCTTTCAGAGGAAGCTGCAGAGCTACCTAAGCAATTGGTTGATAAAGCTCCAACAGATGTCTTGACTCCAAATAATTTGCCATCTGCTGTTGGCTTGTCCAGTCAAGGAACAAGTACAACACTGTCATCGACCAAGCCCAAATACAGGTTGCATGGCACATCTTGTTTGGGCTATGATGCAGTCAGTCACGTGCTTTAGGGTACAGGATAGAAAAGAGAGCTGTAAAATATAGCAATTGTCCCACACCCCCTAAATTGGAACATAAATATTCACGATTCAAAAAAATTAGAATTATTTGTGTGGTAAATTACTTCCCATCATTCTTGAGAAGATTCAATTCACTACGCCAGAAAATAGTTTAGATAGCACATTTGAGATAACGCTTTTAGATGGAAGTGCTATTGAAAAATTTGCAGATATTTTAGTCGACACTTTTGTAGGAAAGCGCTATCACAATAAATCATATAATAGCGTTTTATTAACGAAGTGTTATATGAAGAAAACTTAAGATAGCGCTTAATTAAATAAGTGTTATGTATGTTTTTGGAATAACGCTTCGGACAACAAGCGTTATCCTAAAGTGTTATCTCTCGATTTTATTAAGATAACGCTAATTAAAGAAACGCTATATATTTTCTCATAATAACGCTTTGTACAACAAATGTTATTTTAAAGTGTTATCCGTGAAAAATAATTTACCTGCTCTACCACATTTATTCTCTCCCACGTAATTCTTTTCTTCACAAACCCTTTCTCAATAAAACAATAAAACTTCTCACAAAACAATTCTGTGAAGGTAAATCATATTTTACTATTTGATAATCGTATTATCTTTCATTAAGAGATGCAACAATCGTCGAATGTAAATCTGTTTTGGTTTCTCTATTTAGGTTGTTGATTTACGGTAAATGGTAATAGTTTCTTTCACGCCGTATATTAGTTCAATATGGTATGAATTCTGTTTCATTATCTTTTTTTTTCTTGTTGTTGTGTTAGAGATATATTGTTATTTATAGGGGTAGTTTTGTATTTTCCATTCTTAGTTGTTAGCTAGGGTTTTATCTATATATTGTAGTAGCCTCCCCATTTCACATTCTTGTATTGTCTTCATTGTATTTTGCAAGACTTCTATGAAATCCTCTTCTCTATTTTTCTATCTCAATTATGTATGTTAATTATTCTAACATGGTATCAAGAGCAAGGTTTTAATAGCATTCTCAATTATGTATGTTAATTATTCTAACATGGTATCAAGAGCAAGGTTTCTATCTCTATTTTTCTATCTCCATTTTTTTTCCCGATGGGTGTACCAGTGTCAGTTTGCAGATCCGGTAGGTATATCGATATCACACAGTGACTATGTTGCAGATTTGTGTTATTTTCTTTCGATTCATTGTTAGCACTTGTTGGCAACAGTTCTTTGTCTTATTTTGGTCTCAAGAATCGGATTATTTGCAATAGTTTTGTTGGTAGAGTTGACTTGATTTGTTGGATATTTGCATCGATCTATCTAGTTGTTTGGTTGATATTTAGTTGATTTTTGTCATTATTCATTATGGTGGTGAAAGAGATGATTCGTTGCGGTCGATTCTTTGTGACGCTTGAATGGATTATTCATATTGGAGTTATGTCATGAGAAAAAAATGCGTGAAAAAGAGATGATTCGTTGCGATCAGAATAATCGCTTGAATGGAAAGAATTATTCATATTGGAGTTATGTCATGAGAAATTTTTGAGAGGAAAAAAATTGTGGAGTTATATTTACGGAACACAAAAACATCCTGTTGAGAAAGATAATACTAAATATCTTTGCGGAATTAGAGGTTTGGGAAGTGAACAATTGAAAATTATTACTTGGGTTAACAGTTCTCGTGGAGAACTCTATTGGTATGCAATTAGCTAAATATGATCTTTTTGCTAAAAAGTTTGGGATCATTTGGAGCAGTTGTATACTCAATCAAATTTGCTTGTTTACCAATTGGAAATAGACATTCGATCTCTTGTTGAAAAAATATCGGGTATTGATCCGGGAATTTTATTCTCGCTATTGCATCTTGGGATCAATTAGCTCATCAATCTATTGAACTTGGCGCGATTTGCCCCATCGTAGAGAGAGCAACGATTAGTTGAGTTTTGATGGCTCTTGATAGTCTCTTCGGAATATATTTCTTCCACATGTTTACCATGAATTTTGAATTAGCTCACCAGGGGATGATTTTCTTCCTTGTGGGGAAGTGAATTGTTAGTGGAACCATCTTCTCGATAAGAGTGAAAAAAGGCCAGCATTCTCGTTCTTCTGTTCCCCTCGTTCTTCTTTGTGCCCCGTCGTCCATCTTACCATTCTTTGAACAAAAGTGAATGGCGATAATGAGTTGTAATTTTGTAAACAGCCAGGACATTGGAAGGCTCGATGTTGAGTTGAATAAAGGTTGCCAACAACGTTTTCATCGAAAAAAATTTGTGGCCCCCAACATCGTCATTTGTCGTCATCCAAATCAACGTGGTTTTGGAAGCCTCGACTCGTGTTCAGTTGGAAAATTGTCATCTCAGCGTTTTCGTGATTGGAAAAGTCGTTGTAAACTTGCAAAATTTTCCATGGATACCATTGCCGAACAATTTTAGAAATTTCTTGCCTCGTCATGCTTTGCCATTTCGGGTTTAGTTCAACTGAGAGCTGTGTGGGTATATCTTCCTCCCATTTGGGTATTAGATTATGGAGCTTTTCATCATATTATGATATATCATGTTTTAATTCCATTTCACCCACACATGCTAGGTTTTATTGTTGGGTTTTTGTTATTTTATTTGGGTATTAGTGGATTTCTTCATTTTACCATATATATATTCCATTTTCCAGCTTTTGTTTCCATATTCCCAAACTTCATTAAATCTTGTTTCCTTTTAGATGTGTGATTGGGTTACTTAGTATCATTCTCTAATAATTTTGCGGGATCCAATTGCATTAAATCGGTTTGATTGGGACATTGTGTGATTTTACATCAAAGTTATACATTTTGGATGAACAAAATGGTATCGCGAGAGTTATACATTTTGGAGAAAACCTCATATTGTTGATTTGTCTTCTTTTCGTTTGAGTCCTTCATCGTCTAGCTTTTATTTGTGGCATTCTCGTTTGGGTCATGTTTCGTCTTCACGTTTAAGATTTTTGGCTCCTACGGGTTCATTAGGAAAATTGTCATCTCATGATATTTCGATTGTAGTGGTTGTAAACTTGCAAAATTTTCCGCTTTACCTTTTAATCGGAGTGTTTGGTTGTGCCATTTGATTTAGTTCATTCGATGTGTGGGGACTGCTCCCATTTCCACAAAGGGGGTTCGATATTATGTCTCTTTTATTGATGATTATTTCGTTATTGTTGGGTTTATTTTATGAAGCATCGTTCGATTTTTCGAGTATATATACTTCATTTCGTAAAAGCTTTTGTAAAATGCTTCAGATTCTCACGATATCATAAAATGCTTTAGATGTGAGATGTGACAAAATGTATTCGTGGGATGTATTTTTTGAATAATTTTTAAGTGAATTCTGCTATTTTGGATGGGACTTTACACTTCAAACTTTACATCAAACTTCTTGAGATCTCACGAACAAAATGGTATTCGAGAGAAAAAAACATAGGCATATCGCTCTCTTTTACTATCTAGTTCGGTTCAGTGAATTAAGGGGATAGAGCTTACTCGTCCATTGTATAAATAGGATTCCATCATCCATTACATCGATTTATCACCATTTGAGACTTTATGGTTCCACCTAGTTATTCGTCTTCTACGAGTCTTTGGTTGTGCATGTTTTGTCCT
This sequence comes from Rehmannia glutinosa, assembly GCA_016081115.2. Classification (NCBI taxonomy): domain Eukaryota; kingdom Viridiplantae; phylum Streptophyta; class Magnoliopsida; order Lamiales; family Orobanchaceae; genus Rehmannia; species Rehmannia glutinosa. Next base: position 70,549 of record JABTTQ020001115.1, read on the forward strand.
TCGTCCTCATGTTGAACGCGGCAAATTATCTTATCCCATTTATTTGTGTTTTCTTAGGATATGGAGACGGTCGGAAGGGATCCGTTCTTTGATCTGTTGCTCAAAAATTATATGTGTCGTCATGTATTTTTCTTGAGCATATTCCATTCTTCTCTATTCCCCAGTGTTTCTTAAAGCATCTCCAAAAGCGATCAGTCTTTTTGATCCATTCTCGGATAATCAGATAGAACTTTCGGATACTATTGCTCCTCTGCGTTCTACGACACCCCAATCGCTTCGAAGCGTGGATCCTTTGCCTCCTCGATATCCCCAACGTACACGTAAGTCCACTCGATTACGACTTTGTTTATTCCTCTTATTCTGCTTTGCTTCATTTTTGTTATCACAAAATTCAAAATTTGAACCACACTCTATATAAAAGCGATTCTTGATCCTTTATGGCGTCATGCTATGGTGAGAACTTCGCTTTGCATAAAACAAACACTGGGATTTGGTATCTTTACCTCCACAGTAAGCGGGCAATTGGTTAGCGTTGGGTTTATAAAATTAAAACCAAATCGATGGTTGATTGAGCGATATAAAGCACGATTGGTTGCTAAAGGTTATTCACAATAAGTATGGTATGGATTATGAGGAAACATTTGCTTTGTTGCAAAGATGACTACCGATTCATACTCTTGTTGCGGTTTTTCCGTCCGAAAATGGCACATTTCTCAATTGGATGTCAAAAATGCCTTCTTGAATGGTGATCTTCAAGAAGAAGTTTACATGATCCCACCACCTGGAGTTCCTCATAATCGGGCGAAGTTTGCAAGCTTAAGAAAGCATTGTATGGTCTCAAACAGGCTCCACGGGCTTGGTTTGAAAAATTCTCTGTCGTCTTACTTCACTTGGTTTTAGTTCGGTAACCATGATTACGCCGCTTTTCTTCAAACGTCGTGTCTTTGGTATTATTCTTCTTTCCTTATATGTTGATGATATGATCATCATAGGTGATGATGTTGATGGGATTGCATTGTTGGAATGCGAGTTAGTTAATACCGCTTTGAAATGAAAGATTTGGGACCTTTGCGATATTTCTTGGGTATTTGGTAGCCCCGCTCCCCGAGGTTATCTTCTTTTCAGTACATTCTTCGACATCTTGATCGAGCTCGTCTTCGCGATACTCGGACGATTGATACGCTCTTGAACTTAATGTTCGATATTCTCCATACGATGGCACACCATTTATGCGATCTACCTTTATATCGCACTATTGTTGGAAGTTTGGTTTATCTAACCATTCTGGCGTCCGATATTGCATATCTTTGTTCATATTGTGAGTCGGTTGTCACTAGTCCTACTACGATTCATTGGCTGCGATTACTCGTATCTTGCGATACCTCCGTGGCACTCTTTTCGAGAGTCTTTTGTTTCCATCTACATCTTCATTAGAGTTGAGGGCATATTCGATGCGGATTGGGCTAGTGATCCTCTTGATCGAAAATCCACCACTAGTTTTTGTATTTTCTTGGAGACTCACTTATTTCTTGGAAGAGTAAGAAACAAAATGTTGTGTCTCGATCCTCCACGAGATGATATCGGGCAATGGCGTCTACTACAAACTGAAATAGTTTGGTTACGTTGGCTTCTTTGCGAGATATGGGTGTTCATTTATCATCACCTTTCATGCGTTGTGATAACCAAAGTCTTTATTGATTCTTGCTCACAACTTTCGATTTTCCATGAAAGAACAAGATATTGAGATTGATTGTCGTATGTCACTCGTCATCACTGCAACATGGGACCTCGACTTACCATTCATCTCATCATCTTTCTGATTGGATCTTTTTCACCAAGTCGCGTCCAAACAGCGTTTTTCGTTTTTGGTTGGCAAACTCTCGATGATTTCTACTACATCATCATGAGTTTGTGGGGGGATGTTAGAGATATATTGTTATTTATAGGGGTAGTTTTGTATTTTCCATTCTTAGTTGTTAGCTAGGGTTTTATCTATATATTGTAGTAGCCTCCCCATTTCACATTCTTGTATTGTCTTCATTGTATTTTGCAAGACTTCTATGAAATCCTCTTCTCTATTTTTCTATCTCAATTATGTATGTTAATTATTCTAACAGTTCATATATAGATTGTATGGAAATTGATGGTCTGTTTCGAAATGCATCTTTCAATATTTTCTTGAGGTGTGCGTTTTTTTGAGTTTAATTGAATTGGTTCGACAATGCCAACCAATTCAATTGGTGTTTTGAAAAGAAACATTATTAAATTGCCTTATTAAACCCACATCAAAGGCGGTGGCGCGTCTGAATTTCTGCCGGAATTTATTCCGGCAACAGATAACAAATAATTCCAATTATAATCAGATTCGGTATTTGAGTAGCATTGGTGGGACAACTGCGTTTTCATCGTCGGACAAAATAGTTGGTGGTCGTTACAAGAATTATAATGATTTTGGAAATTTATTGTTAATGTTAGTAAAAATGTTTTCCAGAAAAGGGGTTTTCTAGGATGTGTTAACGGTGGAGAGGATATGCCATCCAAAGTATACGAAGAAAGACGTGTCTTAGGGTAAGTTTCTTTGAATGACTCCGCTGTTATTTTTTTTCATCTTCTTCTTTTATTTGGTGGTAATTGTTGGTTTAAGAATTATCGTTGAATTTTATGTAATTATTGAAGCTTCAATCTCTGGGTTTTAGTTATAAAATTTCTGAATTTGGACTGACAATTGGATTCAGTAACTTTACGCATAATAATTGGAAATGTGGGTCCTTGGTGAAGGTTGTGAATCGAAATATCTAACCATTAATTTGGTGGAATTCTGGAGATAAATTCACATGTCAACTATGCTAAACAAGATCATATATGGAGCTCTTAAACAATGCATGATAAATTCAATGAAGTTTTCTTTTTAATTTGTAAGTTGTCAATTATTTCTTGATAACATGCATATTTATTTGATAATTTAAGATGGATGCTGATTAATTTTTGAGTTATTAGATATTCACCGGAATAGTTGTTCAATGTGGTTATTGTTGTTGACATGTACATAGAATTTCTTCCCTCGTGTCAAAGATCAGAATAATTCGACGCAACCCTGATGGAACTTTTGATGCTGAGCTAGAAATTGGCTTTAAGTTTCTTGTTGAAAGTTATGTATCCCATATGGAGCTAAGCAAACCAAAATCTATTAAGACTATTGCATCCCCTAGCAGCCTTTTTGATCATTTGATCAATGTCTGGGAATTTAATCCTGGACCTGTTCCTGGAACCTGCAACCTTTATTTCTTAGTGGACTTCAAGTTTAAATCACCATTATATGGACAGATTGCAAATATGTTCTTTAAGGAAGTAGTTTCTCGACTAGTTGGTTCGTTTAATGAGCATGGTCAACTTATATACGGACCTAGATTACAGTTCTTCAAAAAATTTATGAGCAGAGAGCATGAAATTTTGTGATGCTGCTGCTCAAAACCAGTTTTAGCAGAGATTATATTTAACAGGTAGAGGATTTTGTCATTTTTTTCTGGGTTGTTTTACCCACACATATTTTCCTGTTGCCTTTTTGTTCCCTCGTTTATTATTTGAAAGCTGAAAACTGAAATTGCTTTTCAACTCATTGTCTTTTGATTGAAGCACAAAAATCAGGACCTGGCTTGAATTACACCTTTGTTTGTTTGCTGGTTTGGTTTTATTGTTTCATGTTGTTCTATTTGAAAAGTCAACATCTAAAGCTTTTATCATATTGCAAATGTTTTCTTGCATTATTTTCTGATGTGCCAGTTGTCTTTCCAGCTTTTGGTTGTTAGTTTAAATTTTTATTTCGTAATTAATTGTCGCCCTGTACCTTGTTCCTTGGCAGGAAAATGAATCTAAACAAATTGTTGGTATTCATTCACTTGCTCTTACCATTTGTTTTTTCTATTTTACCATTCCTTTGCTTCAGACTGGATAGGATGTTTGACATTTAAATGTTCTTCTTTTTCAGGCTCCAATCTTGTTGACTTTAATGAACAAAATCTTATCCGATGAAGGTAATTGAAATGGTTTGGGCAAAATCTCTATCTGCTATCTGATTTTTGAATATTCCATTTGATTCAATGTTTAACAGAAAGTAGAAACTATTCTATCTGTTTGAATATTATATTCCTCTATTCCTGAAAAATGCTTCCCTCTTATTTTATTCTCTTGTATAACAGAGCATTTGATTTTTTGTAATTGTAGTCTTAGTTGATTTTTTTGTGGAAGACTGCGGTCGTCATTTGCTGTGATGGAATGGATTACAGAGTTGGAACTCAAGGTAGAGTTGGCATTATTATTAATTCAACAATGGTGCATCAAATAAGAAATGAAAGCTATTGCAGTTATCCTTAAATTAGTACTTGTTACTTGTCTTATGTTTTTTTTTTAAATACACAGGCATGTGATTCTTGATCCGGCGAAGGTCGAAAAAATGGTTTCCAAGTGAATGACACATATAATGTTCTTCAGTGGAAGCTACCTTAGCGTAACTCTTGTTCTAAAACTACCAAATAATAGTTTGAATTATAAAACTTATTAGCTTTATTTTGGCGACACGAGCTACTCTTATCACATTATATTGAGATACTTTTGTTTTAGTTTTAAGTGAATGATGGAGTGTTCAATATTTTTATAATAAAACAATATTTTTGGATAAATTTTGTCTATTTGTTTTTTAATTTTATGATTTATGAATTTTGTTGCCGCTCTTCTGTTGCATTTTGTTTGCTCTTTTTGATATGATTAAATGGTGGAAAACATTAATTAATTTGGTTGAATATTGAAATTATGGTAAGATAATGCTTCTTTTGTGAAGTACGATCTATTGAATACAAACATGGAATAGTGTTTCTTCTTAGAACCGCTATCAATTTAATATCAGATAACGCTTCTTTTATGGAGTGTTGTCTCATGAATACAAATATGGGATAGCGCATCCTTAAAAAAACGCTATGAAATATGCATCTCAGATAACGCTTTATAAGCGCTATCTAATGGATAGGGCTTCAGATAACGGTGGTTCCTATAGCACTTTGAAAGTGCTATCTAAAGAGGAAAAAAAGCGTTATCTGAGTGTTTTTTTGGCGTAGTGATTGATTATAAAGGCGTTCTCAGTCTCTAAAATGACTCGTTTCCTTGATGATTTGTTTTTTCTTTTTCATTAAAAAGTACCCGTGAGAGTTTTCACCTGTACTGGTGTTGCTCTCTCTTTCAGTGGGATCTGTTAAGTTAAGGCAGCACTGCCGCACTTAAATCATCTTGATGACTTGATGTGCCTGAGCCCTTCTTCCCCAAATCAGTTATTTCTTGTTGTGCACTGCAGGCATGAATTTTATCAAAAACCAGAGGAAGTAGTGGTAACGATATTCGCAAAGGGCATACCAGCAAACAGCGTTGTAGTTGACTTCGGTGAACAAATAGTAAGTGGTGGAGGATCTATTAGTATTGCTCTAATGTTCTTTATTTCTATTGTTTTTTACCAACTCCCTTGTCCTTCATGATCTCCAGCTTAGTGTTACCATCGAGTTGCCCGGTGAAGAAGCATACCATTTTCAACCTCGCTTAATTGGAAAGGTGATGTAATTAATGCATGGTCTCGGGTAATTTGGAATGAATATCTTGATTCTAAACTTCCCTCAACAAGGAAAAAATTTACTTGGTTATGTTATGTTACATGATAAGGTGTTTATGAGAGTTTTGTTATGCACATCTCCTGTAAGGGCTTTATGTTGATAATGCGAAAACTACCTTGTGGGGTGGTACAGTTTGATATTATACAGTTGATGCAAAACATGGTGGTTTTAAACGACTCCCTATTTATTTATTGGGGTGATTACCAAAACTATCCATGAGGTCTAGCCTAATTGCAAAAATTCCAGTTATCTTTTAAAATTACAAATACACCCTTAAGGTTTATAAACACCTTGACACTTGTATTTACCTAGCAAATACCCACCTTGGGGAGGCAATTTGGAAAATAGAAATAAATGTCATGGGGGTCATTGTAATTTTAAAAGATAAGTAATGTTTATATTTGGTAGTTAGGCTAAACCTTAGGGTTAGTTTTTGTAATTAACCCTTCTGTTTTTTGGCTTTGATTTGTGATATTAGAAGCATTGCTGATATACATTGCGTTACTCTTCTGTCTTTCAATGCAATATCCTTTGGCGAACAGATAATTCCTGCGAAATGTAGATACGATGTCATGTCTACAAAAATTGAAATCCGACTTGCCAAAGCAGACGCCATACATTGGACATCCCTCGAGTTTAGCAAGGATGTCGCGGTAGTACAGAAAGCGATTGTATCATCAGGTAGATTTCTTTCCAGAAACGTAAATTTCAACACCCAGTTCATTTCATGTTCACGTTTGTGTAGGATTTTCATTTAACCTTTACCTTCTGCTTCTGGTCAACAGGAAATCAAAAACCAGCATATCCTTCCTCCAAACCGAAAAGAGTAGATTGGGATAAATTGGAAGCTCAAGTTAAAAAGGAGGTGTGTAATTTAGTACTATTGTTTTCCTTCTCTTTTCTCTTGAATACATATTCCTTAGTCGCGTAATTCGCTGGTTCTTTGGATACACAGGAAAAGGAAGAGAAATTAGATGGTGATGTAGCTTTGAACAAATTTTTCAGTGACATTTACCGAGATGCAGATGAAGAAACGAGAAGAGCCATGAGCAAATCTTTTGTAAGCAACAAACTATCTTTTTTTCTTGTGAGAAATCAATCATCCATGGAAAACTTTCTTCGGCATAATCACCAGTCCCTGAAACATAAGAAATATAAATTAAATTAGGGCTTAACTGCATTATTAATCTTGTAACTCTTAAGGTTGGGAATGTTAGTCCTGACCTTCTTAATGTGGCAGATTCGGTCCTTGTCAATTTTACCCTTTAGTCAAAATAGCAATTCTCGTCCTATAAATTTTCACGGTCATAGGTATATTGGGTATTTTGGGTAATATTGGTTATAGGACAAGGGTATTATGGGAACAAATGAAATATTGAAACGCCCACTGGTAAATTGCACAAAATCAAAACTTGAAACCCATAAATTGCACAAATTAGAAATTATGGGGTCAATATTGCACAGAATTAAAATTTTACAGATCAAAATTGCTATTTAAAAATATTTACCGGACCTAAATTGCTAGTCCCCTATAGTTATGGGACCAATTTTGCAATTAAGCCTCAAATTAGTATATTATTAAAGTACACTTCAGTTGTTTGTATTTCCAAAGGTTGTTAATGACATTTTTCTTTCTGGTGCGAATGAAAAGGTTGAGTCGAATGGGACGGTGTTGTCGACAAATTGGGAAGAAGTCGGTCACAAGAAGGTTGAGGGAAGCCCTCCAGACGGCATGGAAGTGAAGAAATGGGAGTACTGAAATTTTTCATCAATAGGCATGAACTTGAACTACAGGTTATTGAACTTGTCCATATTCTTTCTCTTCCAGTCCAAGTCGACTGCTTCAATATGAACTTTAAGGCTTAAGCTCAAAGTTATTTCTTAGAGATGTAAAAGATAACTCTACCTATTATCATAGCAACATATTTGCATGTTTTTTCTTAATACAGATTTGGCTGATTTTCTCTAGGATTACTGGTGCACGCGTATATGGTTGGTTTTTACAAATTATAATTTTAATAAACAGTAAAGTTTACAAGTCCCTCATCTCTAAACGTAAAAGCTATTATGCTCTTTGTAATTTTAAAATTCGTTAGCCAAGAATGTTATTTAGAATTATTAGGCAGATTGGGTTCCATATTTACAAAAAAATAATTATTAATTTCAAAATTGGAGGGGCAACGTGATGCAATGAAAAGATGAAAGTTGCTCTCTCTTAATTAGAAATAATATATATAAAGGATTAAGGGGCTAGTTGGAATTAATGTTCTTATAGTTTCTTCATGGTTTTGACCTTTTTCACAATTTCTAATGAAACACATGAATAAGAGTTCGCCAAGTAGTAATATTTGCATTCCGATATGTCTCTGTTATAGGGCATTGTTACGTTTGTGTGTATATTTAATTAGGGTTTATATTTTAACTATGTAATTTGCAGCTAGAATATAGAGAGAGAGGTTGAGGAAGAATAGTATAAGTAGAGAGAGAATTGCGTAACAACTTTTTCATAATTTTCTTTCTGCAGAGCAACATTCACATTTTAATATGTTTCAGTGGTTCCCCCACTTACAGCAAATATTGAAATACAATAATAAAGATATTATATTAAAATAAAAAAGCAACTTTTAATATAACTAGCTTTACTAGCTATTCAATCCATGCGTAAGATTAATTAATCATCGTTCCTTTGATAAAGTAGATCAAAGCACATGTCATCCACTATCCAGCAATTCTTCACCATACTTTGACTCCTCAATGCCCAAATCCTCTGCAAACCTTACTTTCCTTTCCACAGCCTCGATATCATCTCCTTCCTTCGCACTTCTTCTTTCCATAGATAAATCAGCCTTAATTCCGTTCACTTCAAGATCTGGGTTCATGGCAATACCCCCCGGTGGTTGAGATCCTTGTCCCCAAGGATCAAAAGACGGGAACTTTCGCCGGATAAAGGTAAGATCTTCCCAAGAGAGGAACTCCGAAGTAGTACTAAGCCACTGTACCTGAATCTGAGGAACCGAAACCCCCTTCCGTTGAACTTCCCGATGAGACAACACCCTGCAAGGAAAAATTTTAAATTGCCCATCTGAGTCAACTTCTGGTAGATCTAGTAAAGAAGCAGCCCCATGGTGGATGTTTTTCTTCAAAAGTGATACATGGAAAACCGGGTGGATTTTCGAAGACTCAGGTAAGTCAAGCTTGTAAGCAACGGGGCCGATCCTTTCCAAAATAGTATAAGGCCCATAGTACTTCGACGAGAGCTTTAAGTTTTTCCGCAAAGATACCGAATTCTGGCGGAAAGGCTGAAGCTTTAGGTAAACCTTCTCCCCCTACTTCAAACTGTTTGTCACATCGCCTCTAATCTGAAAAAAATTTCATCCTTTGCTGAGCTTGTTTCAAATTTTCCCAGAGCCGTTGTACCATAAGTTGTCTTTGAGTCAGCAAGTTCTTGACTTCAGTGTTTGATGCGTCTAGATAAGGGCCAGTAGAAAGTCGAGGTGGGGGGTATCCATAGAGAGCCTGGAAAGGAGTGAGCTTTAGACTAGTATGATAATTGGTATTATACCAATATTCTGCTAAGAAAAGCCATTTAAGCCAGTGTTTAGGGGTGTTGTTAACCATACACCTCAAGTAATTTTCTAAACATTGATTGAGCCTCTCTGTCTGTCCATCAGATTGGGGGTGATAGGCTGATGTCATGTCCAATGTAGTCCCCATGAGTCGAAATAACTCCTTCCAAAATAGACTGGTAAATACCTTATCCTTGTCTGTGACAATGCTCACAGGTTGCCCATGAAGCTTATGGATGGTATCCAAGAAACGTTTGGCCACTGATTGGGCAGTAAAGGGATGGGAAAGGGCCACGAAGTGGCCATATTTCGTGAAACGATCTATGACCACTAAGATCACATTCTTACCCCCAGAAGAGGGTAACCCTTCAACAAAATCCATGGAGATATGAGTCCAAGCTTGACTTGGAATAGGGAGTGGTTGAAGCAACCCTGGGTAAGGACCCTGATCTGGCTTATTCCTTTTGCATACATCACAGTTCTGCACCATTCTTGTTACATCAGATTTCATCTTTGGCCAAAAGAAAACACCTTTTAATCGCATATAAGTCCCTATGACCCCAGAGTGACCCCCATAAGCTGAGTGATGCATCTCAGAGAGGATCATGTTTCTGAGTTTATCATCACTTCCCACAGCTAATCTTCCCTTATACCTAACAATGCCTCCAGTGATGGTGAAATCAGGATAAGTGGTGGGTCTATAATATTAGCAGCCAAAATTTTTGAGAAAAAAGGATCCCCATCATAACTCAAAACAACCTTCTGTACCCATGCTGGAGAAGCTGTAGTGAGAGTTGTGCATGAGTGTTCCCCTACCCCACACCTGGAAAGGGCATCTGCAGCCCGATTCTCAGTCCCCTTTTTATACTCAATCTCATAATCCAGTCCAAGTAGCTTAGTGATCCACTTCTGTTGGATAGGGGTCATAATTCTTTGATCAAGCAAGTATTTCAAAGCTTGTTGATCAGTTTTGATAATAAATTTATGCCCCTGAAGATAATGTTTCCACTTTTGAACAGCCATTAAAAGTGCTAGAAACTCCCTCTCATAGATAGAGAGGGCTTGGTTCCTTGGGCAAAGCACTTTACTCATGAAAGCTAAAGGTCTTCCTTGTTGCATCAATACAGCACCAACCCCAGTACCACTGGCATCTGTCTCCAAAATAAAAGGTTTGGAGAAATCTGGTAAGGCTAGAACTGGGCTGGTCACCATAGCTGCCTTTAACCTCTCAAAGGCTGATTGTGCTTCTTGCAGGTCCTTCATTCGAGTGTCGTCTGCCATGGCCGAGGATGGTGGCTCTAGGATACCAAATGTTACGTTTGTGTGTATATTTAATTAGGGTTTATATTTTAACTATGTAATTTGCAGCTAGAATAGAGAGAGAGAGAGGGGTTGAGGAAGAATAGAATAAGTAGAGAGAGAATTGTGTAACAACTTTTTCATAATTTCCTTTCTGCAGAGCAACATTCACATTTTAATATGTTTCAGTGGTCCCCCCAGTTACAGCAAATATTGAAATACAATAATAAAGATATTATATTAAAATAAAAAAGCAACTTCTAATATAACTAGCTTTACTAGCTTTTCAATCCATGCGTACGATTAATTAATCATCATTCCTTTGATAAAGTAGATCAAAGCACATGTCATCCACTATCCAGCAATTCTTCACCATACTTTGACTCCTCAATGCCCAAATCCTCTGCAAACCTTACTTTCCTTTCCACAGCCTCGATATCATCTCCTTCCTTCGCATTTCTTCTTTCCATAGATAAATCAGCCTTAATTCCGTTCACTTCAAGATCTGGGTTCATGACAGGCATCTAAAGCCAAACAATTGTAAAATAGGCGCCAGTAGTTTGTCGAAAATAAAATAAAGTTAATAAACAATCGTCCAGTCTAAACCTCTTATTTTCTATGATGTTTAATCTGATATTTCAATGCATCATATAAATTCACATGTACAATAATAACATATTTACACGATATGAAATAAAAATAGGAAATCGCGGGTATGGTAATTTTGATTTATGAGGCAATAAAATTTGCACTGTCACTTGTTATAGTAATAGTAGAATTATTTGCTTACGGAAATGAAAATGAAATCCACTGCAATATTTTCATGGCCCCACCGAAACATCAACAAATCAATATTAAATAGATGCCAATCAATAATTTTTTGTCTAAATATGTACTAATGTTTGTACAAAGTGCGAGGCAAGCGCTTGGACGGAAACCAGGCGGGACTTGTGCAGATATAGGTAGGGTTTAATCGGAAGAAAAATTTAGACGGGAACTAATCACGGCTAGATGAAAATTTTTAGAACAGTGACGTGTACTACATCAATCCGTATTACACTTATGGGTGTCAAATTTTTAATATTTAGTGACTTGTTTTCCGTCGACACGATAAACTCAAATATGAATACAATATGATAAACAATCACATAACAAACACGATTTTTTTTGTACTGATACGACACAATACAATCTTATACAATAAATCTAAAAAGAAAAAAGAAAAGTGACTAACACAATATTACATGTTTTTTTTTTTTTTTTTTTTTTTTGAGCGAGAATGAATTTCATTCATAAAAGCAGAAGAAACTTGGCGGTTACAACAACGGATGTAAAACAATTGCAAGCCTACGGATTATAGATCTATCTGAGATCTAAAAACAAATTTTAAACCACAACAGATCGACTAATCCATAGATTTGAAACGCACGCACCAAGTATTTGGACAAAACACGTACCAAAAATTTGATCTCGTTTTTGTCACATATCATCCGGTAATAGCACATCCCGAAGTCTTACGAGCAAATCCACACAGGGACAAATAAAAGCGAAAAAAGCCACTTATTGGGACAAAACAAGCCACCTAATGGGGACGAATAAAACACCATTACATAAAGATAAAAGATCAAAGGGTAAAAGATTGGCCTCTCCCTCCCTCATATCCACACCGCGATCCATCTCGCCAAAGCCATATCCAAAACCGCCACCACCACTAGCATCACTTCTAAGCCCGCAAGCCAAATTCGGAAGACCATACCGCAAGAGAAGAAGCATTTCTAGGGAAGGAGGAGCGGTGTGACCAGGAGACCATGGGATATTTGGTCTCTCCGGCCATGGTAGAGAGAGGCCAAGGTTGGGGAAAGACATGGTGGGGGGAGAGAGAGGAGGGCGGCGGTGGTTTAGGGTTTTAGAGTGAGAGTTTTTGAGAGAGAGAGTATCTAAGGGAGATCTCTCAGTTAAAGGAAGAGTACACAATATTACATGTTAATATACATTAACAAACTACAAAGTGTCTTTTCAACAAATAGTCAAAACAGTCGTGGACACTAATGTGAACACCAAGTGAATAGATTACAACCCTTGAAACCTCCAGGCTCCAATATCCTTTTTTGGCATTTTTTCTCCACCAATTACCAACATTTCTGGTTCAATAGTGTTACTATATCAATTCGTATTATACTTTCCTTCAACTTCCAGTTTTACTTATCATGGTCACAAATGAAAATGAAAGGAACGAAAACAGCCAAAAATGCAACTCAGTGATAGTAGTAGAAGAATTCTAATGCTAGACGTATTTTGCTCATCACGGTCACAAATGAAAATGAAAGGAACAAAAACAGCCTAAAATATGCAACTCGTGACAATAGTAGAAGAATACTCATACTAGACGTGTTTTGCTTATCCTGGCCACAAATAAAATCGAAATCCTCTGCAAAATTTTCATAGCCCCACCAAAACTGACACTGATGTGAAACATCAACAAATCAATGGATGGCAATACGATCACCAATTCGTATTACACTTCCTTCAACTTCCAATCTATCTTCTTCATAAACTCAACACCAAAGCACACGACTTCAAAAAATAAGCCAAAAAAGCAGAAAACAATGGAAACCATAGTTTTATATCCATCTCCAGGAATGGGCCATTTAATTTCCATGGTGGAGCTCGGAAAACTCATTCTCCACCACCACCCTTCCTTCGCCATCACCATCCTCACCGTCCCACCGTCATTCAACACCGGCTCCACCGCCACCTACATCCGCCGCGTCTCCACCACCATCCCCTCCATCACCTTCCACCACTTACCCGCCATTGCCCTCGACCTCGACACCTTCCCGTCAATGGAATCCGTACTTTTCGAAGTCCTCCACCGCAGCAACCCCCACGTCCGCCGTGCGCTCGAATCCATAACCCTCTCCGGCGCCACCATCTCCGCCTTCGTCATCGATTTCTTCTGCACTTCGTCTCTCCCAATCGCCGCCGAATTAAATATCCACACTTACTATTTCGTAACTTCCGGTGCTACCCTTGTCGCGTTTTTCCTTTACTTCCCGATTATTCATAACACGACTACTAAAAGCTTTAAAGACATGAACACGCTTTTGGAAGTTCCGGGTGTTCCTTTAATCCCATCTTCTGATATGATAAAACCAATGCTTGACCGAGAGACCACAGACTATAAGAAGTTTCTAGAATTTTCCCTAAATTTACCAAATTCAGCTGGAATAATTGTGAACACATTCGAAAACCTAGAAATTAAAACCCTTCAAACCATTAGAGAAGGGAAATGCAACCCTAACGGCCACACGCCCCCTGTTTTCAGCATTGGACCGCTGTTAGCCACCGAAGATCGACGCGGCGGCGCCGGCGCCGCGCACGATTGCCTAAGTTGGCTGGACAAGCAACCGATTAAAAGTGCTGTTTATTTATGTTTCGGCAGTTTGGGTTTGTTGTCGTTAGCGCAGTTGAGAGAAATAGCTGAAGGTTTGGAAAAAAGCGGGTTAAGGTTCTTATGGGTGGTCCGGTCGCCGCCGTCCGACGATTATAGCAAGCGGTTTTTACCGCCGGCGGAACCGGATCTGGATTCGCTCCTTCCGGCCGGGTTTCTGGACCGGACGAAGGACCGGGGTTTCGTGGTGAAATCGTGGGCCCCTCAGGTGGCCGTTCTCAACCACGGATCTGTGGGCGGGTTCGTGACTCACTGCGGGTGGAACTCGGTGCTGGAGGCGGTGTGCGCCGCCGTGCCGATGGTGGCGTGGCCGCTCTACGCCGAGCAGAAGTTTAATAGGGTGGTGCTGCTGGAGGAGATGAAGGTGGCGTTGAGGTTGGAGGAGGCGGAGGATGGGTTCGTGGCGGCGGAGGAGGTTGAGCGGCGGGTTAGGGATCTGATGGAGACGGAGAAAGGGAAGGAAATAAGGAAAGTGGTTGAGGAAAAGAGCTCGGAGGCTAAGGCTGCAATGGCGGAAGGAGGTTCTTCCATTGTTGCTCTGGGGAAACTAACCCAGTTGTGGAAGAAAGGTTAAAGTACTTGGAAATTGGAATAATTAATTATTTGTGATTATGAAACTATATTAATTTGATTTAAATAAGCCCACCTTTTTCCAGGTTCTTTTGGAACATGAGTCAAATAAAATCTAAGTCATGGTGATGCATTTAGTTTTCGTATTAAACTAGAAGAATTAAATTCTTGTGTCTTCTATGCCTGGCATTTTATGATAAGATTTGTAAAGTGGTTTTACATTATGAATTATGATAACCACTTCTGATTAATGGGGCGAGGGGACAAGGGGGGAATTTAAAATTTTAAATTTTTTACTTGTTATTTATTCTATAATTATATATATACTATACTAATGAAAAATTAAATTTGCCCCCACCCCAAAAGAAATTGAGGAAAAATTCATTTTTTTTTTTTTGAATAGAACTTATTATAAGATTGATGTTTAGTTGAAAATACTCATATTCCTGAACGTCATAATTTTCCACTTACGTGGCATTTAATCACCATTATGTCTAATACTGCTACCAGTTTAACATGGTGTTGTTATACATATATGTTTATTATAAAATCTTATTAATAGACGAGTACTTGTTTCCTCAATCATGGTAATCATTTTTGGAAAACACCTTATTATTTTGTGTACTCTATAAAAGTTTTATTGAGGTGTGTTTTAAATTAAGTAGTTACACAATTCAATATTACTGAAGTATTAAAAGATCTTCGTAACTATTGGAACGAGAAAAAAAACTGATATTGTTGATTTGAATACTTTTTGATTTTTACAAATTCCGGTAAGTATGAGATGAGTATTCAATATTTCGGCCAACAATCAAATCATGCATGGAGCAAATGTTACATGAGATGGATGTGCATTATTTCACATAAGTAAGAATAAGCACAAAAATTTGTTTTTTAATAAGTTGGGAGTAGTGGTGGAACAAGAGGGGAGAAATTTCAAGAAAACTAAATGATACAGGGTTGGAATACTGGTCAACACCCTTATAAAGAGTGAGCGATACCACTTGAGCTGCAAACTTGTGGTACAATAATTTTTTGTTCTTGTCTTCATTTTTCATTTTATATATTTATACAATTGATGAATGTCACATATAAATATGTCTTATTATATATGTGATATTAATCAATGTTTTGAAATACAATATTATGGGATAAAGAATGAAACCCGAGACAAGGGTCATTTGTAGTGTCGTAGAGGAATTGATATTGAAGTGGCGTTACTTTCACATCCTTGTCTCTTCTGAATCACCTTATCAAGAATGTATGGGGGCTGGAAAACTTCACTATTCTTGACAAAGAAATGTTCAGAAGAACTAAATGCCTTAACTAAATGCCTGGATTTATTTACCCAAGTATTTTTGCGAAAATATATATCATTTCTTATTTTCAGAATATGTTTTTAAAAATTATTTATTTAAATAACGTTTTCAGATCTTTGATTTGGGCCCATGATAAGCAGATATTAACCCATATATTTCTATTTGAGATCTTTAACTTCGGCCCCATGTTAAAGATGTCGGCCCATGATAAGTGGGCGGGTCCATGAAATATTCAGCAGGTCATTTTGATATACCATCACTGCTTTGGGGTAATATTATCTCATCATCAGATTTCCAATGTAGTATCCCAATTCCCATATAGTCATAAATCTCAAACAAAAAATTGTACAATCATTAAAATTAATATACAGTATTGTTGGTAAACAACTTGATGATGTCCGACTACATAGAGTATATGTGAATCATGTGCATGATTTATTGCAAATTGGTAGCTGCCAGATGGTATATATGAAATGACTTCATTTCAACACATGGATTTCCTACTTTATTTTTTCTTTAAATTTATTTTTTAATATATTAAATGTGCACTAAGTATATATCAATATATGTGAGATCTATTTGGTATATTTGAAACTATATAAAACAGATAATTAATAATAATACAGAATTGAAGTCTGAATTTTCATTTTTGACACAATATAGTAATACTTTTATTCATTTATGAATTATGAGACACTGTTACAATTTTGACAAATACATCTGTCTTTTATATTTACTTTTTCTTATCAAGTGATTTAATTTATTGGTTTATTGCAATAAATGCCCATCTGCACCACATTGAATGTCTCAAGTATGCTTGTTGAATTGGATGGTTTTTGTGGCCTAAATTACAATATTTCATTTTCATAAATCATCACCATCCGCATCAATTAGTAAAATTCTACTTTATACATATATACATATATTTATTTATTGCGTGTTATATATATTAACATTTATAGTGCATCAGACGATTTATAATTGTGTGAAAAATCTGGCAGGGAATTTCTTTTTAGAAGATCCGATCCTATCTTAATCATGACTCTGGTACCAAATCGTAATAGAATCCCAAATTTTACGGAAACTCTAATCCGGGCTAAGGTATAAAAGCCAAAGTTTAGGTTCATTATTGACCTAATCACATTTTTACTTTCACATTACATTTTTGCCTCTTGCTTCTCTTCCAAGTTTCTCACTTAAGCATCAGAGAGGGTACGCCGGAGCCCCCATCCGGCCCCTCTTTGTGCAAGTTTCACGAAGGAGTTCGACCCGAAGACTAATCAGCGGGAGAAGAGTATTTTTTAGAGCAACCATGTATGTAGACAATTTATTTGATAAACGAAAACCAAACAACTGAAACACAAGCTACCACTTATTATGATTTATGGGGACTAAAACTTACATACTAATGGGAGACATAAACTCTAATAAAATGAGATAAAATAAGAATTAAACAAGAAAGCAAATATAAGCAAAACGAAGAATTTATTTCCCATCCTCCCATTGAAGGAAGATAATGGAAGAAGACGACGAGGGGCTGCGACTTTTTTTAGGGTTAGCTGAAGAGGTTGTTTTAGCAAAAGAAACAACTTGTATTTTCCACACCTTAACTTTTAGTACAAGAAAAAATGCAATAAAATAAAATATATGCGTCACTACAAGAAAATCGCAAAATAGCGACAGAAATTTAAACTTATAAAATCCGTCGCTAAAATATTTAGCAACGGGTTAAGGATGGATTTTTTCCGTTTTTATTTAGCTCGTCGTTAATTCCTTAGCGACGGAATAGACTATCCATCGCTAAATGGGATGTTGATTAGCTTGAAATTTTATATTAAAATTAATTTTCTATTAATTATGATAATATTAATTTATAACATGAATTATAATAATGTATGGAAAGAAAAGAACATGAAAGATTATGAATGAGTAGAAGGGTGCAAGCCTGCAAGGGGAGCATAAAAGTCAATATTAAGCTTAAGATTCACAATAAGAAACCCCATCGATAATTAATGAAAAACCCATATATAGACATACCAACCTAGTGACTGTTGAGCCGTAACATAAGGTTTTTTATGAAGTATTTATGAATTAGATCTTCCCTAACTCCCATCTAAAATAATAATATATAATAATTTCTTCAATAATAATAATAAATAAGTTAAATTAAATTAAAGAATATTAAGAATTTGGTAGTCCTACCAATATTAATAAGACTTTATGGTTTATTGTGTTAGGAAATTACGGACCGGAACAAAGCCATGACAATAGTGATATGAGAAAAATAAAGGTAAAATGAACACGAATAGTTTTACGTGGAAAACCCCCAAATAAATTTGAGGTAAAAACCACGGGCAAGTGTAGGAGCAATTCACTATAAAAATAGGGATTACAACACCTTCTCTCTAAATACAAGGAGAAACTATATCACTCTTTCTCTCTTGAAATAGGAGAAACTAATACTCTAGAATGAGGAAATACTTGGCAAACTAAAATTGAGAAC
Organism: Rehmannia glutinosa; assembly: GCA_016081115.2. Taxonomy (NCBI): domain Eukaryota; kingdom Viridiplantae; phylum Streptophyta; class Magnoliopsida; order Lamiales; family Orobanchaceae; genus Rehmannia; species Rehmannia glutinosa. Next base: position 88,908 of record JABTTQ020001115.1, read on the forward strand.
TTGATAATTTGATTGGGATGATTTTCTTCTTCTCCGTATTAGCCTATTTATAGGCATTGCAAATTCACTATTATACCTAATGTGCTAAGACCTTCAACAACGGGCCGCCATCACATTTTACATGCCAATTTAATTGTCAAAGTTTTGCCCACAATTTTTGACAAATAATAGTCTACAAACCGACTTTACTTTTTGACATTCTCCCACTTAAAGTCATTTTGTAACTCTTTCATCATTCTCTACACTTGCCACTCATGTTGCTTACGTTTCGCTAGGCCACACGAGGATCGCACCATTCGAACTTGCGGTGTTGATTGGTTTGGTCATGTAGTCTGCTAGTTTTCATCAGTATGGATCTTTCGCATATCCACACTTCCATTTTCCACTACTTACCGAACGAAGTGATCTTGAACTCCTATGTGCTTTGTCTTGAATGTAAATTTGGATTTTGCAATATGCAAAGACTGGTCATCACAAAACAGAACAATATTTTCTTGTTTGTGCCCGAGCTCCTCCAAGTAACCTTTGAATCCAAATTGCTTCTTTGCAAGCTTGTGTAGCCGCCATGTATTCTCGCTTCGATTGTAGACGAGCTACAATGATCTGCGATTTTGAAACCAAACCATGACTCCTCCCGCAAGTGTAAACACATAACCCGTAGTGGATTTTCTTTTATCAAGATCACCAGCAAAATCCGAATCAACATAACCCCTGACAGTAAAATCCGATCCTCCATAACATAATGCAACATCCGAGGTTACTTTGATGTACCTCAGAGCCCTCTTCACTGTATCCCAATGCTCTCTACCAGGATTCGCCATGTATCGATCGATCGCTCCCACGGCTGCTTGTGCAATGTACGGTCTTGTACATATCATAGCGAACATTAGACTCCCAACGCCGATGCATACGGTACTCGAGACATTTCCTCCTCTCTGTTTCATTGCTAGGACACATACTTGAGGATAACTTGAAATTAATAGGAAGAGGGGTAGAAAGCGCTTACAATCTTGCATGTTGAGCGTCGCAAAATTTTCGAAGTAGTTCTTCCGAGAAAGCCGAGATCTTCCTATTATTTCTGTCCGGTGAATTTGCATCCCTAGAATCTTGTTTCTTTGGTCCCAAGTCCTTCATATCAAACTCCCTAGCCAATCGTGCCTTCATTTCTTGGATCCGATTTTTATTGGGGCTCGCCACCAACATATCATCCACATACAATGACAAAATAATAAAATCATTATCATCAAACCTTTTGTAGTACGCACAATGGTCCGAACTAAGTCGTTGTATTCAAGGCTCATTATGAAGGAATCAAATCTCTTGTACCAACACTCGGCGCTTTGTTTGAGACCGTGACAGATCTGTTCAACCCGCAAACAAAGTTCTCTTTGCCTGTTTCAAAGAAACCTTCTTCGGTTGAAGCATATAATTTTTCTTCAAGTTCTCCATGAAGAAATGCGGTTTTTACATCTAACTGTTCCCGGATGTAAGTCAAAAGTAGCACACATCGCCAGGACTACTCGATTGCCGTGAGTCGAACCACCGGGAAAATATCTCATTGAAATCAATACCCTCTTTCGAGCATATCCTTTACCACCGGGTCTTGCACGATACCGCTCTACTTGATCGTTTGCTATCCCGCTTGATCTTGTAGACCCATTTATTACCAATGGCTTTTTTTAGTGTGGTAACGTGACAAGTTTCAAGTTTGATTCTTGTGGAGAGCTTCAATTTCTTCATGCATTCTTTGTCATCCCCGAGACGATCCGAGCTTTTTGTAGCTTCATGGAAAGTTGATGGCTCTCCATCCTCCGTTAAAAGACAAGTATGCAACATTGCTCTCCATAACATACTACGATTGCCAAGTGGTGGCTTTCTCTCACGAGTTCGATTGGCGTCTTCTTGAACATCGACTCAACTTGTTCTTGTACCTCGTGCTCTGCATCGCTCTTGTAAGATTTGAATCTTCATTCTATAGATTATTTTCCACTAGCATTGTAGTAGTCTCCTGGTTCTCTTTTAATGTGTTGCTATCTCCCTTGTCTTGCAGTTTATCTTCTGCAAATATCACATCTCTGCTGATGACGACCTTGTGGGTAGTGGGATTGATGGCTCAAAAGCTACTCTAGAAAACCATAGGCAAGTGCACCTATTGTTTTGTAGTATAGGTTATTGAGTACCGAGTGTCATTCCCACGAGGATTATAAGTACTAATAATTACCGTCCTTTTGTTATCTAATCTAGTAATTTTCAGAGTTTTGTTTGTTAAAATGGAAAATGAAAAATAGAGTATTTAAGATAATTGCAACTTACAAAAAGAAATCAAATAAAAATAGATTGTAGAATGAGAAATCAAGAGATAAAAATGTGTTGAATGTAAATCCCTCTAGAATGTTTTTGTGATTCAATCAAGATAAAAATACAACCATAAGCCCTTAAGCAAAAACCAACCTCTTTTAATAAAATCTCATGTTATGTGGACCGTAGAAATTCGATTTAAGTTAAACCCTTTCTCAAGCGAAAAACTCCTAATCTCAAGTTGATTAATCAAATCTCTTTCTAGTTAAAACCCCCAAAATTGCATTATAACGATTTATGAATTCCCATATTAGGTTTGACCCTAATTCGGAAGATTTATGTCGTCCATATCTAGGATTGCATGCAACTCTTTTCACTTATATAGGTTCTTTCTCACCATAAATCTCTCGATTACCGATGAGGAATAAATATCAAATTAATATAGGAAATATCAACTTGAATGAAATAAACATGATATAAGTGAATCACACAAGACATGAGAATTTTATTAAAAACATACAAACCTTAATCACAAATCCATTCTAGAGTTCATTACATTCAAACACTAATAGTTTAGCTACTCATGATTTTGACAAAAGAATAAATTACACAAGAAGATTTAAGTGTTGTAAACATGGTGTACTTATCTTTTTCAAAATCTCAATGACTTGTTCCTTTGATAGATGATGTTGATCCAAGCCTTCTTCTCCAATGTTGCTACAAGCTTACTCTTCCAAGACCTCTTGATCCCAATTCCACTCAAAATGTTAAACACTATGAATCTCTCTATGAATGTATATTACATGAATTATATATTTCCAACTCAAACTCTTGGCTTTTATAGGCACCATCTTTGTGAAAGAACACATCAATAATGCTAACAAATGCTCCACTTCCATGGTTGTTGGTTGAATCATTGTGTGCACATTCATTGTTGAGTTGGTTGAATCATTGTGTGCACATTCATTGTTGAGTTGGTTGAATCATTGTGTCCACATGACAATTGAGGGAATAATAGAGCTTGGTGCATCAAAATGAGGTGTAAAAGTTGCTCAAAGGTTGTCAAAAAGCACAAAGGGAAAGTCTCCATAATTTCCGCCAAAGAAAAACCGGTCGGATTGAAAAGCACGCCCGTCTTTCAAAAGACGGCCAGGCCGTGTTCGCGGATTTTCCCGAACACGGCCGTGCTTGGTACGCGTCGGGTCGAAAAATTTTCGTTTTTGACTTTTAAAAAGCACGCCGTGCTTATAAACACACCCTGCCCGTGTTTGTCCGAAAAGGCCCCGAAATGACGCGTTTAGCTTGGGATTTTGAGTGTTTTTGCATCCGAAACCCCGGGTATGTTTTGACATGAAACCATGGCCCAAAATTCACCAAAAGCTCCAAATCATCAATCTACACCAATAAAAGCACCTCGAGTAATGTGAACCATGTACAATCAAAAATTTATGAAACTAACAATAAAATAACTCAAATCATACTTAAATATACACATAAAACATGCATAAAAAGACCCTTATCAAACCACCTCCAACTTTGAACTTTGCTTGTCCTCAAGCAAAACATTAAATCAATAAGAATGGTTCAATAAATTACAACACACAAGGATTTTTTTTTTTTTTTTTCAACACATTGAACACAAGCAGTCAAGTTCTTAGCCTTCTCAACCCGAATTAACCATTCAGTAAAAACACAATTTTTGCAAAATGATCGACTGTCAAGAAAGACTGTAACATCAGCAGGCATTATTCAAACTTGAAATCATCACTCCACAAATATTGATAGTTATGAATAACTTCAATTCAATAATGTCATGAAAATACAAGAATTCAATGGATCATTGTAGTTAGCCTACTAGTCATATAACCAAGCTTCTTGAACTTTTATTGGAATGAGAATTCAAGGAATATACATTCTCCTTTCGATTTTTTTTTTTTTTTTTTTTTTTTTGTAGGTCCTTTCGAGGCATTCTTCCACTAGGTTTATATTTTGAATTTTCGTTCAAACACTCCTAGGAGTGGTTTCCCATACTCATATTTGTGTCGCCGTTTTACGTAAAAAGACAAACATGGGGCTCATGAATGCTCCTAAGTTCTAAGCAACAACAAATAGATGAGTATAACCTCGATTGGATTCCTTTTTTTTTTTCATTTTTTTTTTTTTTTTTTTTCCACAAGCTTGGTATAACAACTAGTTAACCACCACTAAATCATGAATTCTCAAACGTTCATAACACTAAGCTTTGTCGTAAATGCCTTAACAAATCAAGTATTATGGAGTTGGAAATCTCGTCAAAATTTAGCACACATCTACATCAATCTATTCTAGACAATCAATTGCTTCACATTAAAAACATAAACCGAAAAGTTAATTTTGGTGTAATTGGGCTAAGTTATTGACTAACAAACACTCAATTTGTTAAAAAATTACCTCTTTTCGACAAACTAAAAATAAAAGCAAGACACACAAACTAAGAATGTAATTGCACCCACCTCCAACTTTAAAGGTTCACATTGTCCTCAATGTGAAAGAAAGAGATGAATGAACACAAACAAAACACTCAAAAATCAACCACACTAGAAGAAAATAAAAGAGGTAGAAAAGAAAAATACGACCTTACTAGAAGAGTGAAATCGGTATTGAGCGACCATTGGGTTGTTTAGACGAGACCTTCATCGGCATCTTCATACCTAATCAAGGATACACAACTCGAATACCGTGAAATCATCAAATATATATATATATATATAATTTTTTTTTTTGATTTTTTTTTTTTGATTTTTTTTTTTTTTGAAATTTTTTTTTTTAATAAAAACACGGCCGTGCTTAAAAAGCACGGCCGGGCGTGTTCAGTGCGATTTTTTTGGCAAAAAAAAAAAAAAATTTTTTTTTTTTTTTTTTTTTTTTTTTTGAAAAACACTAGTGCTTGAAAAGACGGCCGGGCGTGTTCGATTTAATTTTTCCTAAAAAACTTTGGATTTTTAACACGGCCAGGGTGTGTTCGCGGGTGGGTGACGAACACGGGCCGTCTTTTTAAGCACGGCCAGGCCACCGTTTTTTTTTTTTTTTTTTTTTTTTTAAATTTTTTTTTTTTTTTCAATCCCCAAGCAATAAAAAAAAATTAAGTAAGAGAAAATGCACACAAAATGCCAGGTTGCCTCCCTAGGTTAGCGCTAACTTTAAAGTCGTATATTTGGACCGTTTACCCAAAATGTGGAGATTAGTCGGGTGGAGCTTTGACTTATGAAAATCCCTTAGGTATTTAGTAGTATTACCTCCAACTTTATGCTTCAAAATGTGATCTTTGAACTTTCCAGGTCCCTTTTCGGGCATAAGCTTCCAACATGGACTTTGAACAACACTTTTCTCCAAGAGATTTTTAGATGTCTCATCGTGCAACGAAATTGAAACGGCAAACGAACAAGTAGTATCCTTTTCAATATCAACATGAATTTTAAAAATTACTTGTTCATCTCCCACCCTCAAAATTAATTTTCCTCATGCACATCAATGATTGATTTTGCCGTAGCAAGAAAGAACGCCCAAGAATTAGAGGAACCTCAATATCATCATGCATGTCAAGAATAACAAAATCAATCGGGAATGTGAATTTATCGATCTTGACTAACACATCATTAATAATACCTCTAGGATGTTTAATCGATTTATCGGCTAAGTGTATGTCCATCCTAGTAGGTTTTGATTCACTTAATCCCATATGCTTGAATGTTTCATAAGACATCACATTGATGCTAGCTCCTAAGTCGCCTAGTCTTTCTATCACAGGTAAACCATCAATTGTACAAGGGATAATAAAACTTCCCGGATCATTACATTTTTGTGGTAGATTATTGGAAGAACATTTATCATTCAATTGCACATTTGATAGTTCGTTAAGCTTATTTTCATTAGAAATGATGTCATTTAGATCCTTAGCATGCTTTGAAAGAGGTTGAACAAATGGAATATTAGTATGTAGTTGCTTGAATGACTCAAGGTACTTACCAAATTTGTCCTCCCTTCTATCTTCTTCGGTTAAACTCCGGTAAGGGATCTTGGGTTTGTATTCGCGACCTCCTTTTTCATGAGCTTTTCTTTGGGTATGTCATCCTCCACGTATTTTTCGCATGGCGGTATTGGCATAATCATGCTCATGAGGAAAAAGCGATGGTAATTGCCTTTACGTGCTCCTAGGTTTCGCTCGAGATTACCCTAAACTACCTTGTGGCCTTTCGTAAATCATCTTCGCAATCCGCCTATTTGGTTTTCCAGTTATGGATAGATGCTCTTGATTTCTCAAGGATGTTTCCACCGCTGGAATCGGGTATCATTGATTGCACAAATTTTGTTATAAGATCTTCCAAGTTAGGCTTACCTTGATTTGGCCGAAATCCGGAGACGTGTGTAGATCGGGATTGGGATTAGGTCGTGGTTGGCCTTGGTTTCCCCAACCGAAATTGGGATGTTGTCGCCACCCAGGATTGTATGTGTTGTTGTAAGGATTACTTGGGTAATTTCGCCTTGATTCCCAACGAATTAGTGCTTTGTTTAGCGTGAGGTATTGTGTGTGGGCGGTCATGATGATTATGCAATCCTCGCAAGTTTCACAAGATAAAACATGCGGCGGTGGTGGTTTAGGAGCCGCTAGATCGTCGATCTTTTGGGTCAAAGTTTCGACTTGTGCAGCAGCTAGTGTAACCACCGTGATCCGCATTATAAACACCCAATGTTCGTTAGGTTTACCAATGACGGATTGCCATTGATAGCCATTCATGGCCATTCCTCTATCGATCTTGGCAAACTTTCCGGTGTTTTATTGTTCAAAGTTCCCCGTACCGCGATCAATCATTTGCCTTGTTGACGAGAGTAGCCCATTGTAAAATGTTTGGACTTGCATCCAAATAGGAAGACCATGATGTGGGCATTTTCGCAAAGAATTCTTTGAATCTCTCCCCAGTGTCGTACAAGGTCTCGCTGTCTTCTTGAGTGAATGAAGAGATTTCATTCCTCAATCATGCGATTTTGGCGGTGGAAAATATTTCAAAAGGAACTTTTCGCCATGATGCTCCATGTTGTGATTGTTCCTTTGGCAAAGTATTTAGCCATTGTTTAGCCCGTCCCCAGAAGAGTAAATGGGAATAGGCGCAAGCGGATGGCATCGTCGAGACTCCATTTATTTTGAAGGTATCACAAATTTCAAGGAAATTTGCGATATGATTGTTCGGATCTTCGTCCGGTAGCCGTCAAATTGAACAAATTGTTGCACCATTTGAATGACATTCGGTTTGATTTCAAAATTATTGGTCGCAATGGGCCTTACGATGCTAGATGACGACGCCGTCCATGGATGGTTTGGCATAATCATACATAGTTCTTTGTTCATCCGCCATGACGAAATCTTTACTTTCGTTAGTATCTCTTCGTGGTGATGTGTTAGTACTTTCTCTGTTGTTTGCTACAGTGTGTCGCGCTTCCAAATTCGGCGAAAGTAGGCATACAATCTGCGGTAAACAAAGAGGATAAGTATAAACCAAGACTTACAAAGATAGATAAAAAGAAAGATAATGGTAAAATAAAAAAATAAAAAAAAATGATTAAATTAACAAAAATAAAGCGTTCTTAATATTACAATCCCCGGCAACGGCGCCAAAAACTTGATGGCTCAAAAGCTACTCTAGAAAACCATAGGCAAGTGCACCTATCGTTTTGTAGTATAGGTTATTGAGTCACCGGAGTGTCATTCCCACGAGGATTATAAGTACTAATAATTACCGTCCTTTTGTTATCTAATCTAGTAATTTTCAGAGTTTTGTTTGTTAAAATGGAAAATGAAAAATAGAGTATTTAAGATAATTGCAACTTACAAAAAGAAATCAAATAAAAATAGATTGTAGAATGAGAAATCAAGAGATAAAAATGTGTTGAATGTAAATCCCTCTAGAATGTTTTTGTGATTCAATCAAGATAAAAATACAACCATAAGCCCTTAAGCAAAAACCAACCTCTTTTAATAAAATCTCATGTTATGTGGACCGTAGAAATTCGATTTAAGTTAAACCCTTTCTCAAGGCGAAAAACTCCTAATCTCAAGTTGATTAACTGAAATCTCTTTCTAGTTAAAACCCCCAAAATGCATTATAACGATTTATGAATTCCCATATTAGGTTTGACCCTAATTCGGAAGATTTATGTCGTCCATATCTAGGATTGCATGCAACTCTTTTCACTTATATAGGTTCTTTCTCACCATAAATCTCTCGATTATCGATGAGAATAAATATCAAATTAATATACCTAGGAAATATCAACTTGAATGAAATAAACATGATATAAGTGAATCACACAAGACATGAGAATTTTATTAAAAACATACAAACCTTAATCACAAATCCATTCTGAGTTCATTACATTCAAACACTAATAGTTTAGCTACTCATGATTTTGACAAAAGAATAAATTACACAAGAAGATTTAAGTGTTGTAAACATGGTGTACTTATCTTTTTCAAAATCTCAATGACTTGTTCCTTTGATAGATGATGTTGATCCAAGCCTTCTTCTCCAATGTTGCTACAAGCTTACTCTTCCAAGACCTCTTGATCCCAATTCCACTCAAAATGTTAAACACTATGAATCTCTCTATGAATGTATATTACATGAATTATATATTTCCAACTCAAACTCTTGGCTTTTATAGGCACCATCTTTGTGAAAGAACACATCAATAATGCTAACAAATGCTCCACTTCCATGGTTGTTGGTTGAATCATTGTGTGCACATTCATTGTTGAGTTTGAATCATTGTGTGCACATTCATTGTTGAGTTGGTTGAATCATTGTGTCCACATGACAATTGAGGGAATAATAGAGCTTGGTGCATCAAAATGAGGTGTAAAAGTTGCTCAAAGGTTGTCAAAAAGCACAAAGGAAAGTCTCCATAATTTCCGCCAAAGAAAAACGTCCGACGAAAAGCACGCCGTGCTTTCAAAGCACGGCCAGGCCGTGTTCGCGGATTTTCCAACACACCCGCCGTGTTTGTACGTCGGGTCGAAAAATTTCTCGTTTTTGACTTTTAAAAAGCACGGCCGTGCTTATAAACACACCCGCCCGTGTTTGTCGAAAAGGCCCGAAATGACGCAGCGTTTAGCTTGGGATTTTGAGTGTTTTTGCATCCGAAACCCCGGGTATGTTTTGACATGAAACCATGGCCCAAAATTCACCAAAAACACTCCAAATCATCAATCTACACCAATAAAAGCACCTCGAGTAATGTGAACCATGTACAATCAAAAATTTATGAAACTAACAATAAAATAACTCAAATCATACTTAAATATACACATAAAACATGCATAAAAAGACCTTTATCGGGATCCCCACAGCGATACCCTTGACTCCATCAAAGATACCCCAAGAAGATACATTTTACGGACTTTGGGTCCAACTTCGTTTTTTTGGTCATTGTACATCACATACACAGGACTTCCAAAAGTATGTAGCGAATAATCGCCAGACTTAGTCCACATCTCCATGGGTGTTTTGAGATCAATCGCAGATTGATGGCGACCGATTGATCACATAACAGCGGTTTTTGACCGCCGCCTGCGAATGTCTTGGGTAGACTTGCAGATTCTCAACATTGCTCTTGTCCTTTCTAACAAGGTTCGTTCATTCGCTCCGCCACTCCATTTTGTTGAGGTGTGTACGCCACCGTGAACTGTCTTTGATGCCTTCTTGTTGTGAAAGACTCAAATTCATCACTTGTATATTCTCCTCCATTATCGGTCCTTAGACACTTGATCTTTTTCCCGATTCAAGTTCTATTTGAGCTTTTGTATACTTTGAAGACCGGAAATACATCGGTCTTCCTTTTGATATGATACACCCAACATCTCCTCGGAATAATCATCAATGAAAGATACAAAGTATCTCGCCTCCTAGGGATGATAGTGGTGCTTGCCAAACATCGAGTGAATCAACTCTAAGATGCTTTTACTTTTAGATGTTGATCTGCCGAACTTTAATTTGTGTTGCTTACTTGTAACACAATGCTCACAAAATGGTAAAGATACCTTTGTAAGACCAGGTAGTAGCTTCCACATTGGAGAGAATCTTCAATCCTTGTTCGACATGTGGCCAAGTTTGTGGTGCCACATTATCGTTGATTCCTGCTGAACCCGCAATCGCAACATAAACCTCCTCCTTGCATTGTCTCACCTTTAAGCATATACAAATTCGCAGCGAGTTTCTCCGCCTTCATTACTACAATAGCCCCTTTCACGATCTTCATGATCCCATCCTCAATACGAGTTTTACATCCAACATCATCAAATTGTCCCAAAGACAAAAGATTCTTACGTAGGCCCTTCACATGTCGTACTCCTCACGAATGGTGCGAATCGTACCATCAAACATTTTTATTTTGATAGTACCAATACAAAGAATATCCAAGCGCATGATCATCCCCATAAATACAGATCCTCCAGAGATTGATTCGTATGTATGAAACCATTCTCACGGGAGGTCATGTGCCAAGTTGCTCCCGAGTCTAAAAGCCGACATCGAGAAAATAGTTTTCTCGCCTTCGGCGTTGTTGTTGCTTCGCCGTATAAAACTTCTCCATTTTGAGAGTACTTGCAATATTCCTCGAGCATTTGATGACTCAGGGTCGCTTACTCTTCTTACTCCAACAATCCTTGAAGTGCCCTCTTTTGCCACGCATTGTAAAGACTTGATGTTCTTTTTACTCCCGGATTTTGATCTACCATGACTTTGACTCCCACTGGAGCCACGTTAGTGGATCTTCCTCTCACCATCGCCAAAGCTTCCGCATTTGCGAAATTGCTTGTCTGTCTTCTTTGTTTCTCGCTACCGCTCTCCTCTTCTAGTATAGCGGCCGCAATTTCATCAAGACTAGATAGTCCGAAAGGATGTTGTTCGTCAGGTTGATGATGAGTTGATCGTCACGAATCGGTAAACTTTGGAGCAAAAGTTAAAGACGTTCAACAACTTCTATTTTGTAACCCATTGAGGTGAGTTGTGAAAATAGAGTATTCAAGGTGTTGATATGGTCAGCCACCGAAGTGGTTTCCGCCATACGAAGAGTATACAATTTTCTTTTTAAGAAAATCTTGTTGTGAAGTGACTTGGCCTCGTACAATTTTGTTAGAGTATCCCATATCTCCTTTGCCGTCTTCTTCTCCGCCACACTAGATAACACTCCATCGGCTAATGCTAAGTGCAGATCGCAATTGCATTGCCGTCCATCTCGCTCCACTGGCATCGTCGGTGATATCTCAACTGTCTCCAATTGCCGACAAGCAATTGTCTTTCCTCAAAAAATAATTTTTTTAATCTTCATTTTCCACAATGAGAAATTATTCCCATTGAACTTCTCTACATCGAACTTTGTCGTCATTTTGTTCACACCCGATTTTGATTTTTACTTGAACCGAATTTCACTATTCACGTGAATAGTGTGTGAATAGTACCCGTGAACAGTAACCCCTAAACCAATGGCTCGATACCACCTGTTAGGAAATTACGGACCGAAACAAAGCCATGACAATATAGTGATATGAGAAAAATAAAGGTAAAATGAACACGAATAGTTTTACGTGGAAAACCCCAAATAAATTTGAGGTAAAAACCACGGGCAAGTGTAGGAGCGATTCACTATAAAAATAGGGATTACAACACCTTCTCTCTAAATACGAGGAGAAAACTATATCACTCTTTCTCTCTTGAAATAGGAGAAACTAATACTCTAGAATGAGGAAATACTTGGCAAACTAAAATTGAGAACTTGATAATTTGATTGGGATGATTTTCTTCTTTCTCCCGATTATTTATTTATAGGCATTGCAAATTCACTATTATACCTAATGTGCTAAGACCTTCAACAATGGCTGCCATCACATTTTACATGCCAATTTAATTGTCAAAGTTTTGCCCACAATTTTTGACAAATAATAGTCTACAAAACTGACTTTACTTTTTGACATATTGATTGTAGTACGTAGGACACAATTCTCTTTCAAATTATTCAATACAATTACGACGTGGAACAACATTGTTCGCCAGATATTGGTGGAAATCCGCCAATGATTATTTTCCTTGTTGAATTGTAATTCTATTGATAAAAGCTTCTTTTATTATTTAGTTTAAATTAAAGTGCTACTCTTATAGTACCGTTCATGTATTAAGTGAAGATTATAGCTTAATACAATCAAATATATCTTATATCTGATAGTTCACAATTCTTATAAGATAAAATCACTTAATAATGCCACTCGCAGATATAACAAGAAAAACTATTTTATGAAATAAATTTACATTTGGATCTCTATATAACTACAGTTTAAAAATATATATAGTTATAGCTATATTATTTGATAAAAAGAAAAAAGAAATAAAACAATGTGATAAATGGTGATAGTATCTGTATCAAGTTGAAGATGGAATTGTGATGCAAACTGGCAGGGAATTTATTGCATGTCGGTTTTATTTGCTCAATTTATTGGGTTCACAAATTTGAAACTCGAATTTGGCTTTTCAGAACCTAACCTCTATTCCCAACCCCACAATTCAAGTTTTCAACCCCCACCAGGCCACCACCCCCTCCCCCCACCAAAAAAAATAAAGGAATAAAAAAATAAATATTGTACTAGAAATTCTCAAATGATTTTGAATTTAGTGAGAATCACTATCATTATAATCCAAACTAAAAATATAACTTGAAGCAATTTGTACCAAAAAGTATTGACTAAGCTTGTGGTCACAAAGAAATTAAATGCCAATTGAAGTATCGAAAATACTTAGAAACAATATTATAAAAAGCTGAAAGGCTTAGTGACAACATATCGTATTGGGCAGCGTTTAAAACTAATCCCAATTTGGCGGGATTTTTATAACATAACTCATATGTATAAATTCGAAAGAACGATTACTTTTTACCTATGCACATTTTAAATAACGTGCTCTAATTTAGGAAGAAAAAGAAAAAACTATCACAACATAAATGCAATAAGTTGAACTAAATCATTTAATTGTCGTCAAATCAGACACCATTTTCTTTTTTTATGCCAACTTGTTAAGTGTAGATTACCTCATAATAATTCACATTAAGTTCAGTACACGTTCTAAATAGCCGTATATCTTGAAATCATGTGAAATCAGTCAAATTAATCACCAAGTGGTGGATATTACAAATTAAAGTTAGCTTAGGGCGATGAGGCAGGAGGAGCCCTATCTTACTCGTCTCATTTTCATTTTAAAGGTAATTTTATCATATTCAATGTTTAAAATTCTATATCCATAATTCAAACTATATAATTTTCATTTAATTCTTACTATTACGTGTATCATCTTACAGTAAAAATATTCACCATGGCAACCACTAATAAACATAAATAATATAATAACAATAAAAGTATCACAAACTTGTAACCCAAATGGGAATACATAAGTGATATTGGTAACTCTGCAATAGTGTTATCATATTCGAACTCTGAATCGTTCAGTTTATTTGAGATTTTTCATTCATCCAACCATTCCTCTTAACTTATTTAAAAAATAATAACATAAAATGTTTCCTTCTAATATCCAAACATAATATCATTTTTGAACACATTTTTCGTGTAAGAATCTTTAAAAAATATAAACTAATATGAATTATTCATCCAAATATATTTTCATTTTTAAAAAATTAAATATTAAATACAATCTAAAAAACTCAATGAAAATATCGGAAATTGAAAATTCATCTAGAAACAAAATAAAACAAGCAAAAAGAAGGGACCCCTCCAAATTAACTTTTTTGGTCTGTGTATGAATTATGGCGTGTATTTGTGTATATATATATATATGTACTCATATGCCAGTCACAAGGAACTGTACACCTTCTCAACTAAATTTACACTCAACAATGGAAGACAGCATAGTCCTTTATGCTTCACCAGAGCACCTAAATTCCATGTTAATTCTAGCCAAATTCATCAGCAAACACCACCCCTCCATCCCCGTCATAATCCTCAGCTCCGCCGTCGAATCAGCCGCCGCCTCCATCGCCGCCGTGCCTTCCGTCACTTACCGCCGCCTCCCCACCGCCGATCTTCCCCCAAACTTAACCAAAAACCCCGTCGAGCTCTTCTTCGAAATCCCCCGTCTCAACAACCCAAACCTCCGCGACGCCCTTCAAGAGATCTCCCAGAAATCGAGAATCAGAGCATTTGTCATCGATTTCTTCTGCAACTCGGCATTTGAAGTCTCTACAAGCTTGAATATACCCACTTTCTTCTACGTCAGCAGCGGCGCGTTTGGCCTCTGCGTGTTTCTGTATTTCCCCACTATCGACGAAACCATTCCTCAAGACATCGGAGATTTAAACGATTTTATTGAAGTTCCTGGGTGTCCACCGATTTACTCGCTAGATTTCCCAAATGGTATGTTTTTCCGTCAGAGTAATACTTACAAACACTTTCTGGACACGGCGAAAAACATGAGGAAATCGACCGGAATCGTAGTGAACGCGTTCGATGCGCTCGAGTTTAGGGCCAAGGAAGCACTGGTAAACGGTTCGTGCATTCCGACCGGCCCAACTCCGCCGGTTTACTTTGTCGGACCGTTAGTCGGCGAAAGCAATGCCAAAAACGTCGCCGTACAGCACGAATGCCTGAGATGGCTCGATTCGCAGCCCAGCAAAAGCGTGATTTTCCTCTGTTTTGGGAGAAGGGGTTTGTTCTCCGGTGAGCAGTTGAAGGAAATGGCACTCGGTTTGGAAAACAGCGGCCATAGATTTCTCTGGTCCGTGCGCAGTCCACCTGGCAAGCGCAATTTAGCACCGGGCGCCGCGGATGAGCCGGATTTGGATGAGCTGTTGCCAGAGGGGTTTCTGGAGAGGACTAAAGAGAGGGGTTTCGTGATAAAGTCGTGGGCCCCACAGAAGGAGGTGCTGAGTCACGGCGCGGTGGCCGGATTCGTGACTCACTGCGGGAGGAGCTCGATTTTGGAAGCGGTATCGTTTGGTGTGCCGATGATTGGGTGGCCGATTTACGCGGAGCAGAGGATGAACCGGGTTTTTATGGTGGAGGAGATGAAAGTGGCGCTGCCGTTGGAGGAGGCGGCGGATGGGTTCGTGACGGCGGCGGAGCTGGAGAAGCGAGTTCGAGAGCTGATGGAGTCGAAGACCGGGAAAGCCGTGAGCCGCCGAGTCGCCGAAATGAAGAAAGCCGCCGAGTCGGCGGTTCGGGAGGATGGGTCGTCGCTGGTTGCTTTGGGAAAGTTTATTGACTCGGTGACTCGGGGTTGACTGTGGTATTGATTGATTATTTGTGAGATTAAAGGAGCATGTAATGAATTTACTGTGTTTTAGCTGTCTTAATTAATCTCTGTTTTTGTTGTGTAATAATGTGAAATATTTTTTTCCATTTTTTGGTCAGTAATTGCCCATTGATAAGTAAGGTAACTTGATTATGTCAAAAACCATGTCAAGTAACTATTGCAAACTCCCATTAAGAAAGGTCACTTTTTTTTTCTTTTTTTTTTCTTCTATCCCAAATTATAGACTTATTTTTACTTATTGAAAGTATTAATAACACTGCTACAGACTAAAATACACTTATTTAATTTAATATTTCTTCTATCCCATAAAGATAGGCAAGTAGAACAATTCACACAGATTAAGAAAACATAATAAATGTAATTGAGATTATAATTTTTTCCATATTTTTCCTTTTTTACCCTTACATTGAATGGTGATATATAATTCAAAGTGAATTAAATATGGGTAGTTTAGTCTATTATTGTATAATTAATGCTCTCAATAAGGAAACAAGTTTATAATTTGGGACGGACGAAAAAGGAAAGATAGCTTATCTTTTTGGGAGGGAGGGAGTATGTTTTTAACAGATTTCATTTTTTCCAATATGATTGAGCTCATTTATTGCAAGTATAAAATGTGAAGAATATGAAAAAAGATTATAATCCTAATTATATTGATTATATTTTTAATCTGTGTGAATTATCGTCCTTATCTATGTGGAACGGTAGAAGTATATTTAATTCTGAAGAGTTTCTTCTATCTTGATTTCATTTTGTAGAAAATCGGTTTTGGAATTGATTTTGAAGTTGACTCTAACAAAAATTAGATAATTTTAGTCCATCATTATTCTTAGATACTAGGTAAGTAGGTATGGCAATACTATTATACTATAAGAAGGGATTGTAAAGTTCAGTTTAATTAAGTAAATATGAATTTATTTTTGCAGCTAATTTCAGGTTCTTATAAGTTCTATAATATTATGGCGTCATAAAAATTGCAACTGTATACCCGAAAATGTTATAAAGTATATAAAACGATTTTGATATATACTTTATATATTTAAAACGATTTATTATAATAAACGGTAAAATATTAATTATAAAAAAAAATGAGGATTGTTATATATGGGTTTTCAATTTTCATGGTGGGACAGGTTATCATAATTGCCAAAAAAGATCTCCACACTGCTCATAATGCTAATATTTAATTCGATTAATGTCAACCACTTATCCGGCCCAACTAACAATCTGACACGTCCTCTCCACACAATACACATTTATCAGTGTAAATTTTGAATGAATCACATGTAAAACGTAATTTTCGCATCAACATTAAATTTTTGGGATAGTTACAAAAAGTAACCCGGAGGTTTGACATAATTACAAAAAGCTAACTTCTAAAACTAAAAAAATATCCATGATGTTTGATTCAGTGTTAAAATAAGAGATAAACTGTAATATTTTTATAAATATGAAGGGCGATTTTGAAATATTTTTGGCTTATGAAGAGTTTAAATGTTAGACAAAATAAAATATCGAGGTTATTTTTTTTATAATTTTGAAAGTTAACTGAGTTTTTTTTTTATTTTTATAATTAGGTCAAACCTCAAGCAGTGGCGTGGCGGAACCAAGGGGGGGCAAGTGGGGGCCACTGTCCCCAAAATTTTTAAAAATTATTTTTTATATTTGTTATTTATTTCAAAATTATATCTATACTAGTGAAAAATTGCATTTGCTCCCCCAAAACTTTGAAAAAAAATTTACTCTATAGGTCTTCAAAATAGGTTTTACCCCCCAACTCCCGAATCCTGCGTCCGCTACTGACCTCCAGGGTATTTTTTGTAATTAACCCTAAATTTCATATAAACTTCCGTGATTCTTGTGCTGCCCGAAAGAATTGAATAAAGGAGAAACAACAATTTTGAAAATTGTACCCCCAATGGTTCGCAAAAAATAATATTGACATTTTGAAATTTTCAAGACTACAAAAAATACCCTAAGACATACTATATAATTTATCTAGTAAATTTATTAATTCAAACTAACATTAATTATGGATATATCATATATTTTAACATGTTCTTTAATATATTGATTTTTTTCTTAAATGACATTTATTGTAAACTGGACAGAACAATTGGGAAATGACTTTTCTCAATGAAATGAAACCATACAAACATAGACGGACACGAGCCAAAAAAATTTCTATTTTTTTTATAGTTCAAATAAATGAATTAATTTAGAATCCCCTCGCCCGATTTTTATAAAAACTTCAAGTAGTTGTCTTTTAATAAAATAACTATTAATTATGATTATTACATGAACATTTTTTTCTCAAAGTTTAAATTTATAACTCAATCTATTTTTGTCGTAATCCTGCGTCCGCCACAACATACAAACCTTTAAAATTTGTCTTAAGTTAGGTAAGCAATTATATATTCGGATAACAAATAAAGGTAAGCAAATATATATTCGGAGAAGGGATAACAAATAAATTAAGTATGATATTTATGTGATTAGTTTGCGAACACGAGTTCGAGCAACAAATTGTAAACGTAACCTAAATATATAGGCCGACAACTTGAAGACTTAATCAAGCCCCCTAACTGGAATTCAATCAATTAATGTGAAGCCCAATAAGAGCCATTTATATCTCGTTTTCAACTTGTACACGCAATCAAGCGTACAAGAAGAGACCTATATATAAGTACCCAAAAAGTCCGCCAAGGTCAAATAAATTTCTAATTACATATAGGTCATTGAAACGACAATTCTTTTTTTAAGCATTTTCAATTTAAAACTAACCATTTATTATCACTGGTTTTTCTTTTTTTCCTAAGTCAATTTGATTATGCATGAGAATAATAACTTCGGGACCTTATCACGCTTAATCAAGATAAGATAAAGCATGAGATGTATACGCACTCTGTCAATGGTCGGTGTTATATTTTGCGCTTTCATCGACGACAACCAGATCCTCCAAAGTAAAGAGAATAGTTATGTTCGGCCCCCAAATATAATAATAGTTGATCTCTCACCGAATCAAACTAACATGGATGTTATTCATTATGGGTTCCCACCAAATCTTCAACAGTTCGCATATGCCCCGAGTAGATTAATGCTTATTCGAGTTAGTGGTACATATGTAGATAAGAAGTAGAGCTGGCAATTCCGGCTCGACCCAACCCGGTTTTTTTATCGGACTGGGCTTTCATAGCCTAGGCCCAAAAAAGTCGGGCCTCAAAGCCCGCCCTGACCCTTTTAGTGTATTTTCAACCTATGGACTGGATTGGGCTCCCAAATTTTGAGATCTAAGGCGCTGTTTGGCCCGTCCCGGCCCAATTTTTCAGAAAAAACTCGGTGAGCCGGGCCAGGCTAGCCCGACCCGGTGCTTTTGACAGCTATAATAAAAAGATGATTTTTGGGACAGTAACGCCCCCATTAGTTAGGCTGGCCTATAATAGTATTTTGCTGACAAGGCCCAATCTTTAGTGGCCAGCATATTGTTTGGGCTAATATTATTCGTCTTCAACAAAGTGAAAAGAGTGAATTATGAATTATGAATTATGAACAAGCTCAAAGTCTAAAGTCTTAACAATCATTTTTTTATTGGGCCTTGTGCAGTTAATCATGGGGCCTTTATTAGCTTGGCATAACCATTGTAGCCCATTTTATAAGAAAACTTCGGTTCATAGGTCCTTGTAAATCCTTAGGCTATACATCTTTTGGACATTGCCCAGTGGGCTTTTATAGCCTAATTAAGGATCGATTTACAAAATGTCCAAAAAAAAAAAAAAAAATCCAACAAAATGGTGCATGCATTCGTACACAGTACAAGAGAGAAATGGCAAAGGCAGTTCACGTGGGAGTAGAAATGAATTTTGAACCCGTGAACCTAAGCACTGATTCTGATTCAGTTTCTCAGAAAAAAGACAAAACAATTGGATCTGCAAAATTTTGGTATGGGCTTCAATCTTGCAGCCACTATGTCTCTTTGATGGGACAAAAGTCCTATAAGCATATATAAAAAACTATTATTTCAGAATTACGACGATATATATCTATTAAAACTCGAATTTTTGTCCCAGAAAAACACAAACACATGCATGTTTATATGAATTTATATGTATGTCATTTACTTTGGGATTGTCGGGTTAGGAGTCGAGGACCCGTGACAACTGACATGCACATCCACTTTTGTTAATTATATGAAATTCCCCTATTGTTAGAATCAACTCTAAATTAAATAATTGAGCTTTTGATAATAATTTTTTTTTGTTTGAAAGCTTGAAAATAATTTATTAAATAAATATTTAAATAGTAGTATTGCATTTTGAAGGAGTTAGAGAAATCCAAATTCCGGAATTTTCATTGAAGGAAATATACATCGGAACCCAGGATTTTCTGTTTTTCATTCGTATTTTATTTTTTATTTTATTTGAATAATATATGTATAATTATGATATCATCTTGTACGTATGCCATTAATCAAATTCAATGGAATAGAATAAAAGGATAGAGATCACTATTTGGTGCATTTACTATCATGAAAATCGTGAGCCACCCTAAACCCACTCGAGATTTTCTATTCCAAATTGTGTAACATCTCGTGTTTTAAATACCACCCATACACGACAAGTATATTGATGACATCATTAATTTACACTTGGTGTATATTTAAGATACTTGGAATACGAGATGAAACACAGTTTGGAATAGAGGATCCTATCCGCCCTAAACCCCTTAATCTAAATGAAGTGTTAAAAGAAAAAAAGGATAATCAAGTGATGCTCAAACATAATTGCATCCTTTTCCATTATTTAAGAATTAAATGAGCCAAATAACCATTAATAGAGCAATAAACACATATTGTATGATTAATTTATCACAAATAACAAGTAAATTTAACTAAAACATCCATGAAAAATAAAATACATAGAATTTCTCATGCAATTGATCATATATGAGGCACTAGGGAAAAAAAGGGGAAATAAATTCTTGCCCAAATACCTCTTTATAAATTGCATTATAATGATCTTATTTATTCCCATTTACACAAGTACATGAGATATTCTTGACAAACATGTAAAAAACAAAAGACATCACAAAACATGAAGAAGAATAGACAATACGTCAATACCATTAGCATGATTTTACTTTCTTTTTCATTTCTTCGATCTCGAAACCCTTCTGATCAAAACCAACAAGCAAAGAACACGATAAAGCACGAAAAACCCAATCAAAACATACACATTGGTCCATCTCTGTCCCTCATGGAGCCCTCTTTTCTCCAACACATCACCCCCACTCACCATGCACGTCTTGTTTTTCTCATCGAACCATATCAAACACCTTGTGACAAGACAAGAGTACTCATTTATCAGCAACGCATCAAGGGCGTATTTGTACATCGAGAAATAATGCATAAAAAGCCAGAACTTAGGAAGACTGTCCTTCGATATGAAGTAGCCGGAGAAGAGAAAGAATCCGGCGAGAAGCACCGTCACCAGCGAAGTCCCGGCGATGAAATTCGGCGCAATTGAGCTCAAAAAAAGGACAAACGAGTTCGCCATTAGAACTATAACCCAGATAACCAAAACGAAGTATAAGAACGCTTGCCATGTAGAACAGAGGCCCACGAGAAAGTAGACGGAGACAGAGTAAAGAACGGCGACGGCGAGTAAGTAAGGTAGGAAAACTAGTGTGTTTGCCATTAGATACGAAGATAACCTGTAAACCCCACTTGATGTTTCTCGTAAAATAATGGGCCTTTCGTTGATGAAAATTGGAAGGGTTTCGGTTGTGGAGGAGAGGAGAAATGTTAGGGTAAATGCGAATAAGCCTAATCTCTTCTCGATCCCCGACTTGTCGAATCCGATGTTTATGTATATAGTGCCCAACACAAGCCCAACTCCTAATGCCTGCAAGGTGTTTGTTAAAAGTAATTGCTTTGTTCTGTAAATAATTTTCCAGAACCTGCTGTACAGAGTGATTATTTCGTGGAATCTTGAACTTCTGTATTTGATTGAATCATTTGATTTACTTTCCGATACAGAATTTTCCGGTGATGATGGAGGAAGAGATTGTGGATGATCGGAGATGGGATTGTTTTCCTGGAGCTGATTTAGTATTTCCATGGCGTATTCCAGAGCATTGAGCTGTGGAGGGACTGTAAATCCATTAGACAACAAGAAATTTTGAAGGGAAGATAATGTACCGTGGTGCACAACCGCCCCTTTTGACAGAAGAAGGATTTTATCAATGGTGGACAAAATCTTGAAACTCGGTTGATGAATTGACAAAACCACAGTTCTATGGCGCGAGTCAGCAATTGATCTCAATGTTTGCATTACGTTCAAAGCCGATCCACTGTCGAGCCCGGAAGTTGGTTCGTCGAGAAGCAACACCGCCGGGTCGTGGAGGAGGCTCAGCCCAATCGACACACGGCGGCGCTCTCCTCCGGAGAGGCCGTCGGCGAGCCTAGTGTCCGCCAAGTGTTTGAGATTAAGCTCATGAAGAAGGGATGAGACAATTGTTGATATATCTGAATTTTTAGGCTTTAGCAAACGAGCAGAAAACGTGAATGTCTCTGCAACAGTGAGTAATGGCAGACATGCATCGTGTTGTGGGACGTAAGCTGATAGCTTGCGGAAAACGGAGGGGTTGAGAGGGGAGGAGTTGAGGAGGAGGGCGCCGCTCGTTGGGGCGGTTCGAGCGGCTAAAATGTCGAGGAGGGTGGATTTTCCGGCGCCGCTCGGGCCGACGATGGCGAGGATTTGAGATGGGTGTGCGGTGAGGGAGATTTCTTTTAGGATGTAAGTTGGTGGAGTTGAAATGCAGGGTTTGAAGATGAAGGTGGTGGTGGTGGTGGATTTTGTGTAGGAGATTGAAGAGGCGGTGAGCTTGTAGGTTTTGTGGGGCGTCGGAGAGGGCGGAGGTGGTGGTTCCATGGAGGAGCAAAGGTGGTTGTGTGGGAAGAGGGAGGGAAGGTGGTATAATAAGAGAGAAAAGAGTGGAATGATGTGTTGCTGGTTCTCATGCTTGGGGAAATATTGTAAGTGCCTAGTGTGCCTAGTGGTTGCTCAATTGTATGAAATCACAAAAGTATCATATGAGTTTTTCTGTTCTAAAACGGTGTTTCATCTTCTGTATTCCACCGGATAGATGATTGATATGTGTAACATAATTACCGTATTAATTGAAGCATAAATCAAGCCTGAATTGTAGATTAATTTTTAATATGATAAATTTTATACACATGTCAATCATCAGCCCAAAAAAGTTTTGGGGATGCCAGGAACATGTCTAGAGTTATATTTGCTCAAATTTAAGATCTGATTAGGTATTTTTTAAAGTATTAATCTTTTTTCCTATATTTGGCGATTTTTAGGAAAATTGATATAGCAAAAGAGTTGGATGGCTGAAGGCTTGATTTATTAATGTGAATTGTCACATATATTGAATTATATAGTATTTTATTCAACATAACTATTATGCGCCATATGACATAAGAGCATCCTCATGATTATGATACGTCAAGTAAAATATTATAATCAATGTACACGCGATATGTATTGATTGTTATTGAAGTAGTAGATGAAACATTACATGAAAAAGAAAAAATAGTTTTCACTTATTAGTATATCACGAAAATGCATTTATATACACACACTATTATTCTCATCAAGATACAATACTTATTAGCATCTCAAGAAGTTACCTTTTTTTAAAGTTTTATTTTATTTTTAGTCCTATTTCAAAAGACTAAATGTAAAATCCATGTAATGAAATCCCAAAAAGGATTCCGAATTAAAATAATCCCAAAATTAGCAATTTTGGGGGCATAGATATGGTGCATGTGCATTTTTGGTGCAAATACTTAATAATTTGGTGAACATAATTTGCCATGTTCAATGGAACAAATTTTCTGTTCAAAATTGTGTTATACTTCATGTTACATCCGTCTATATTAATGTCACGTACCATTAAGATAAACATAAATTATTGAATGCTTAAACTATTTACATGCAATAGCGTAGCCAGGAATAAAACGGGAATGGGCCGATATACGAAATTTGGGTGGACCAGATAAAAAATTAAAAGAAAAACCACATAAAATTTAAATAAAAAAAAATTCTAAAAAAATTTACCTAAAAAACAATTTTTTCTTAAAAAAAAGGGCGGTGCCGGGGCCTAGGTTGGCCCCCCTAACTACGCCACTGTTTACATGTGTCTAAACAAATGGAACGAAAAGTAGAACACAAAATTGGAATAAGAAATCTGAATCCATGATCAGGACATCAAACTAGTTTGAAGTTCAAACAAGGGGAAAATACCAAATAAATAAATAAATAATGAAATGAGCTTAATTTGGTGGTTGCTGGAACCTCTGTTTCCCCTTTTGTCTATTAGGTTAATGTGAGGCTGAGAAATAATCATGTGAGTGTTGGGGCAGCACCTTGTTTTATTTTCACCCACAATTCAATTAGAGTGACAGATTTAATGATTGGGGGCACATGTGAACATTGAAAGAATTTTGGCCTTATTATTTGTTATATTATGGGATAAGACATTCAACATTCTGTTTCGAGTTCACGAGTTGTTATATATCGTGTAAATAAATATCTAACAACATTTATCCATCCTAATAATTTATATACATTTATATATAAGAACTTACAGAAAAAAGAAAGCAAAAAGTGAAATACAAGTTCTTGTAATGGCATCTTAAGTATATTATTAGTTCAGTCGCGAAAAAAATGTTAAATTAGAGCACAAATGATCATTTCCATGCATCTACCAAAATTAATTTATAAACATTTATAATAAAATCTCATTTCGTTTTTGTTATAAACAAATAACATTTATAATATAAATTTGTAATACCTGTGATGTGTGTGTATGTAGGTTGTTTCCTATTGTGAAGATGAGTTAATCTATAGGGTTATAGCTGTACAGTCACGGGTGACGGGGATGCACGTACCGTTCTAGATATTTATACTATTTTATTATCTATAATTTTCCAATAAATTGATTAAGTTTTTTTTTCATATTCCAATCAAACGTATTTACATAGTTAGTGGAATTATAAATAAATGATGATGATGATTGTGTCAAAAAAAAATGATGATTAGTAGAGTTAATAAGAAAATGAAATGTTTCTCATCGGCTTGTGGTCATGACATTTTCCTTTGTTTTTATATATTTCACTTTACTCAAAAAAAGAAAAAGAAATGTTTGATTAAAATTTAAATGTAATTTTATTCTCATGCCATTAATTAGGTTGGATCATAAATAATCCAAATATTCTAAACTTAAACTTCTAAATATTTTAATGTTTTAAATTTATGTATGTCTTTCACTAATCATAACTCCATAATCATAAATCTTAGTGGTATGTGCATAGGTCTCTGTAAACGAACCGAGCCCGAACGAATGAGGGTTGTTTGTATTCGTTCGTTTTTTAAAAGGTTATTTATGTTCGTTTATTTAATAATCGAACATGTTCACGAACGGTTCACGAACATGCTCGTTTATTGTTCATGAACAATTATATGAACATGTGTCTAAAAAAGTTAAATACACTTTGTTCATTAATACTCAACTCAAAATAAATGAACATTATGATGATTGCAAATATAAATAGGTTGTAATATTAAGCTAAAATAAGCTTAATTTTCATAATAAAGTAAAGAATATTAAGCAGTGAATGTATAATTATTAATTAAAAAATGAATAATAAATGAACATCAAATGAAGGTGAACAATTCATGAACATAAACAAACAAATTTTCTTGTTTGTTTATGTTCATTAAGCTTAATAAACGAACATAAACAAACTCTAAGCGAGCTCGTTTTCGAGTTGTTTATCGAAAGTTATGTTGTTTTACAACCCAATATAATATGCAAGTTTTGATACAATTGTTACTTTTTCACATAAAAAATTACACAGGTTTTCCATTTTTTTTCCAAAATATGGGCTGTTTCGTCTATTTAATCTGTAACGAAGCGTATCTAGTTAGCCCAATTAGAAAAGTGGGAGCCCGGCAGTGACTATTTATCACCATACAAATAATGACTTTGGGTCTGCTAACAAACTGGGCCCATCCAATAGGCCCAATATATTAAAATGAAAGTCACTAAATGTGTGCTGAGTTGTCTTAAAAAGGCTGTACTAGTTAGAATAAGCCCAAGCCTTGGGCCATTTATTAAAAAAACGTGAATTATCGCAAACGGATGGGATCTTGAAGATCTTCTATTCTAGAAATGTGTTTTATATTTTATTCTACTATAAAAAAATGTTAGACAACAACTCCATTGATTCAGAATTAGGCAAAAAGCAAGGTCCATTAGCCTGCATTAACATTATTTTTTTTATTTATAATGCTGCATATAAACAGGGCATGAAAAGGAAAAAGTGATGAAATTTTGTGTTGGGGATTATTGAATATAGATAGCAATTTTTATGAAATTTTTTTGGTATAATATAAACTGAGAATATGTAACTTGAATAGAAAGATAGAAATGGAGAAAAAGAATAGAATTGAGAGAGAATGAGAGAGAAGATGTTGTAACTGATTTTTTGATATTCTTTATTCTCCACTAAAACATTGGGGACCACCATCCCTTTCAGGTAATTAAAATTGCTGATAATTAAAATTACTACTAAAGATAAAGCTAAAATGCTACAACTGAAAAGCCCAATTAAATTGCATATAATAATAATAAGCCCAATCGATCCAGGCCCAAGACCAAATCATTCCAACAAAACTCCCCACCAATATACTCACCCAACTCCACCTCAACTTGGTGCAAATCGGATCCTTCTTCAGGCACAATCCCCTGTTTTCCTCCTTCAAGCCCTAGACTCCCAAGAACAGACCCAGATGTCATTTGCTCACTCTCGAAATTGTCCACAAAATCCACCAAATTCACTGAGTTCATTACAATACCCCCACGTTGAATCGATCCTTGTCCCCAAGGATCAAATCCTGGAAACTTCCTTTTAATAAATTTCTCATCTTCCCAAGTCGAAAAATCAGAACTTGAATTCATCCAAAGAATCAGCAACTGTTGAATTTCCTCTCCGTGTCGGCGTACTGATCGACTATCCAGAACCTCATGCGGATAGATGTTGAAATTCCCATCACCATCAGTCAAAGGTAGATTTGGTGATGGAGTTGCAGCTGGGCTAAGCTTCTTCTTGAGCAACGAGACATGGAAGACCGGGTGTATGCGCGACTCCTCTAGCAGATCAGGGCGGTAAGCAACTTCCCCTATTTTCTCCAATATGGTAAAAGGACCATAAGATTCGATGATAACTTCGCATTCCTTCTAAGATGGACGGAGTTGTCTAAGAAGGCGGAGTTTGAGAAAGACTTGATCCCCTACTTCAAACACCCTCTCACTCCGTGCTTATCTTCGTAGAACTTCATCCTCTTGAGCCCGCTTCAAGTTTTCTTTCAAAAATTTCACTCACTGTCTTTCCAAGTGCACATCCTTCGCCCTCGGTCTTTAGGAGAGTCCAAATATGGATTTACCGAGAATAAAGGAGGTGCGCATACCCATACAACGCCCGAAATGGTAAGACTCGGAGGCTCGTATGGTAGTTAGTGTTGTACCAATATTCTGCTAGAGCCAGCCATTTTAACCAATGCTTAGGACTATTATGAACTATACATCGAAGATAAGTTTCTAAACACTGATTAACCCTTTCAGTTTGGCCATCGGACTGTGGATGGTAGGCCGATGTCATGTCTAAACTGACTCCCATAAGTTTAAATAACTCCTTCCAAAAGTTACTAGTGAACACCTTGTCTCTGTCAGTTACAATGCTAACTGGTTGTCCATGCAGCTTGTAAACTGAATCAAGGAAGACTTTAGCAACTATGGGGGCTGTAAAAGGGTGTGAAAGTGCCAGAAAATGGGCATATGTAGTGAACCTGTCCACCACAACCAAAATGACATTCTTTCCCCCAGAGTTGGGTAAATCTTCAATAAAGTCCATGGAAATGTGTGTCCAAGCTTGCTCAGGAATAGGTAGAGGCTGTAGCAACCCGGGATAGGCTGAGTGGTCTGATTTATTCATCTTGCAAGTGTCACATTCCTGCACTAATGTGATAACATCAGATTTTAATTTAGGCGATAGAAAACACTCTTAACTCATATAGGTGCCATTAACACTTAATGACCACCATAAATTTGTATGATGCATGTTAGAGAGAATCAATTTCCTGAGTTCTTCATTTTTTCCCACAGCCACTCTGCCTTTATACCTGATTAATCCATCTGTTATCAAAAAATCAGGGTAAGTGGATGGTTCCACAGTGTTAGCTGCCAAAATTTTGGTAAAATATGGATCCTGTACATAGCTCTCAATAACCTGTTGAACCCATCCTGGAGATATTGTGCTAACTGCCAAGCATAGTTCATCAGTGGGTCCCATTCTTGAAAGAGCATCAGCAACCTTATTCTCCTTCCCCTTCTCATAATGTATTTCATAATTTAACCCCAGTAACTTGGTGATCCACTTTTGTTGCAGGGATTCATAACCTTCTGATCCAACAAGTGTTTAAGAGCTTGTTGATCAGTCTTAATTATGAATTTGTTTCCTTGCAAGTAATGCCTCCATTTCTGTATTGCCAACAAAACAGCCAAGAATTCTCTTTCATAGATAGAAAGAGCTTGGTTTCTAGGACAAAGCGTCTTACTCAAGTATGCAATAGGCCTGCCTTGTTGCATTAGGACTGCTCCAATTCCTGTCCCACTAGCATCAGTTTCCAGAATAAATTGTTTGGAAAAATCTGGTAAAGCTAGAACAGGAGTAGTAACCATGGCTTCCTTCAACTTATTGAAAGCTAGAGCAGCCTCCTCATTCCACTGGAACTTTTCCTTCCTTAGCAGGTTGGTGAGGGGCTTGCTAATCACTCCATACCCTTGCACAAACTTCCTGTAGTATCCTGTCAACCCAAGAAATCCCCTTAACTGCTTGATAGTAGTAGGTTGTGGCCACTGAACCATACTAGCAATCTTCTGTGGATCAGTGGAAACCCCTTCTTGAGAGATTACATGTCCCAAGTATTCAATTTGTTGTTGCCCAAACTGACATTTGCTTCTCTTAGCATACAACTGGTTACTTCTTAGTATTTCAAGGACTGTCTCTAAATGAACCAAATGATCTTCCCAAGTTTTGCTGTAAACCAATATATCATCAAAGAACACCAACACAAATTTCCTCAAATGAGCCCTGAACACCTGATTCATGAGAGATTGGAAGGTGGCAGGAGCATTACATAGCCCAAAAGGCATAACTAAAAACTCATAATGTCCATTATGAGTATTGAATGCAGTCAAGAACCTGTGGTCTGGTGCCATTAGGATTTGAAAATACCCTGACCTCAAATCTATTTTAGAAAAAAACTGAGCACCAAATAATTCATCCAATAGTTCATCAATAACTGGTATAGGATAATCATGCTTGATGGTCAATTCATTTAGGTACCTGTAATCCACACATAATCTCCAAGTGGAGTCCTTCTTCTTCACCAAGATCACAGGAGAGGCAAAAGGACTTCAACTAGGTTGAATTATCCCTGAATCCAGCATTTCTTGAACAATCATTTCTATCTCATCTTTATGGTTGTGAGAGGCCCTGTATGGGTATTGGTGTTTTGGAATGCTCCCTGGTTTGAGCAGTATTTGATGCTCAACCCCCCTACTTGGGGCAGCGACCTGGAAGTGCTCTTCAAATACATCCTGAAACTTGCCCAGTAATTCCTGCAAAGCTGGGTGATCCTTCTGATTGTCATAATCCATAGTAAGGAGGTACAACTCCTCAATTTCTGCATTTTGATCTGTGTGCACCATCTTATATAATGCATGCCCTGATATGTATCTGCATTCATGCATAGAAGTTAAGGCCTGAATTTTTATCCTTCTACCCTTCATTCTGCAAAACCCTCAAAGGGTAAGAACTGACCATCCTTTGTCCATTAGCAACTTTAACCAACAGGGGTTTGACAGCCTCCAACTGACACCCTAGTTTTTTGGCAGTTGATTCTTGTATGAAACTCAAAGTGTTCTCTGAATCAATTAGTATATGCAGTCTATGCCCATTACTCTCCCCAAATAGTCTCATAGTTGTAACCCCATCTTCCCCTGTGAGAGCATTTAAAGACATCTGTACTTCTTCCATGGGTACCTGTTCAGAATTATCCTCATCTTCTATTGCTACATGATCCTGCAAATAGGATAATTCCTCTTCCTCTGTCATTATCATGTAAGTAACCATGTTCTTACACCTACGCCTTGTGAAAAAGTTTCACAATTATAACATAAGCCTTTTCTCCTCCAAAGCAGCCCATCCGGTGGTCGACAATAGTTTGAGAGGGGTTTAGGAGGGTTAAAATGCTGAGGTTTAGGCTGTATGACTTGAGAACGAGGGTCAGTCCTCCTGTTGGTGTTGTAAGGGCTCAAGAATGTTTTAGTAGAACCCTTAACCTTTTTTGATATAGCATCCATAGTGCACAACTGTTTCCTCCCCAACTCAATGGTTTGATGAAGTGTAGTAGGTTCAAACATATTAATAAATGCTTGGGATTCTTCAGACAATCCACTAATAAAACTAGCCACAAAGTATTCTTCAGTGTAAGCTCTCTTATTAAGCATCAGCATACATGCTTGCAACTCCTCAAACTTGTCAACATACTCATTATAGGACCCTGTGTGTTTAAGTTTATTGAATTCTCCAATAATTCTTGCTTCCTTCAATTCTTCAAACCTTGAAGAAACAATCTCCACAAACTGAGCCCAACTAAATTCCATCTGCTTAGTATTAAAATTCTGAAACCAATGGGCTGCTTTACCCTCAAAGTGCATAGAGGCGAGAGTAACTTTCTGATGATCTGGGATATTAGGTATAAGTTTAAAGTACCCATTGCACTTAAGTATCCAAGAACGAGGTTGAGTTCCATCAAACCTGGGAAAATCAATTTTGGGTAGGGGACTGATAAGATTCATACCATGTTGCTCCATAGATGCCCTTGATCTGGGAGTTTGTTGTTGTGCTCTAGAGTTAGCTCCATCCGTAGCAAAACCAGGGTAAGGCCCTCCTAGAATGGACTCTTCATCTGAATGTGTCTTTCCTTTGTTCAAGTTCAATAGCTGGAGCTGTATTGCAGCTAAGGTGTTTGTTAAATGTTCATATCTCTCATTCAATCCTGACAGTTGTTCTTGCACTTCTATGTTAATGCCTGATATTTGTTCTTGAAGTTTCATCTCAGCAGCTTCCCTTTTCATAGATTCAGTCTGCAAATCTTGATCGATGCGTTTTCGTGCCTCCTGCAGGTCCTTTAAGCGTGTGTCGTCTGCCATAGCCGAGGATCACAGGCTCTGGATACCAATTGTTGGGGATTGTTGAATATAAATAGCAATTTTTATGAAATTTTTTTGGTATAATGTAAACTGAGAATATGTAACTTGAATAGAAAGATAGAAATGGAGAAAGAGAATAGAATTGAGAGAGAATGAGAGAGAATATGTTGTAACTGGTTTTCTGATATCCTTCATTCCCCACTAAAACATCCTTATAACGTTTACATTGGGGACCACCATCCCTTTCAGGTAATTAAAATTGCTGATAATTAAAATTACTACTAAAGATAAAGCTAAAATGCTACAACTGAAAAGCCCAATTAAATTGCATATAATAATAATAAGCCCAATCGATCCAGGCCCAAGACCAAATCATTCCAACAGCCCACCAATATGCTACTGACCCAACTCCACCTCAGCTTGGTGCAAATCGGATCCTTCTTCAAGCACAATCCCCTGTTTTCCTCCTTCAAGCCCTAGACTCCCAAGAACAGACCCAGATGTCATTTGCTCACTCTCGAAATTATCCACAAAATCCACCAAATTCACTGAGTTCATTACATTTTGCCTGCATAGTTGAGCTATCATAAAGCAACGAAAGCAAATAAAATTAAATAATATTGAATTACTTTCATAAGATCCCACCTGAACCCAATCTCATGTTATCAAAGGATCTTGAACATTAATTTATAACATATAAAAAAGAAGATGGATATAGTTTTATAATTGATGAATAAAACCTTTTTTTAGCATAAGTCACATGAAACTTGTGTTCAGGGGAACCGCGCGTGGAAATTAAGCACATACTACTAGAGCTCTGAAACGGGCTGTGACGGTACTGCCTGTCATATCAAAGGGAAAAATCGGGTCGACCAAGCCAAAATGTTTCGGGCCAAAGAAGCCTGGTTAATTAAACTAAAGCCCCTGAAATGGCAGCTCAACCCGTCATTTTCACTCGGCTAGTCGGTCGACGTATTGGGTCGAGCTGGTTTTACAGCTCTACATACTACTATATGTATATACTTTTCTTTGAAATATTTGAAAATGTAGTACTTAGAAAACTCTTTTTTTTTTTTTTTTGAGGAAAAAAAAACTCTTTTCCTTCTTAGTCAAAATGAAGTAAGAATCTCTCCACCAACAAAGTAAGACAAGGTTCTAAAAAATATAATAAATAAATATAGCTTCGAATACTTTGAGTGACCATATCAAAATTCTAATGCTAGACCTCACCTAACGATTGCGTACGGCTAAGTTTCAATTAAAACGGAAACATTCACTAATTTAATTTATGTGTATATATTTCGATTCTTCATTAGGTATTTAATTGTAAACTGATCCTCCCATAATCTCCCAAAAAAAATTCAACCGATATTTTAAAAGAAAAAAAGAGAGAAAAATGCCAATCCAAACCCCCACAACAAAACAAAGAAAATGGCTAGCCTTCATTCTCATAGGAATTACACTACAAACCATAATCATATTAGTCTTCGTCCTAACAGTTATGCGCGTGAGAAACCCCAAAATCCGGGTCAGGTCCGTCACCGTCGAATTCCCAACGGTAAATTCCACAAACTCGCCGTCTTTCAGCATGAGTCTCAACGCCAAAGTGACGGTAAAAAACAAGAATTTCGGGCACTTCAAATTCTCCGACAGCGCGGTCTCAATTATTTACAAGGGGAGCGCTGTCGGCAACGCTGTTATTCCCGGGTCACGGGTCGGGCGCGATCGACTAAGAAGATGAACGACGGTGGCTGTGGGGTCCAATATGGATCCGTTTTTGGATTCGGGTATGATTACGTTGTCTAGCCATGCAAAGTTGGAAGGGAGAGTTTACTTGTTTAAGGTTATTAAGAGGAAGAAGACGGCGACCATGAATTGTACCATGGATGTTGATACGAGGTCTCGCGAGGTTGTTAATTTGCGATGCAAGTAAATATGCATGGCAACTTTATGACTTTATGTTTAATTTCTTCTTCTCTCTTAATTTCTCTACTTAAATTTGGTTTGATTTGTTTCTGGAAAGTGCAGTTTATATGAGATAGATGCATGGGCATTAGAGATGATATTTTATATATGGACTATGGTAATGTACAACTCTGAAATTGCTGTCTCAATTCTCATCATCCGATTAATAAAGTTAGTAATTAATTAATTTGTATTTGTTGTTTACTGATTGGAGATTATTTGAATATTATTAATTTTTCGAACTAAATTGATTAGCGTTTTTGTGAACTGTGTTAAAGAAGTTCAGTGTTAATTTAATATTATAATTGAAAAAAAAATGGGAGAATTTCATAACAGGGTCCAAATTTAAGAAAATATATCACTATAAGATCTAAAATTTCAACCTTCTCAAATCAAGACCCAATTTTTATTTTTTTCTCAAATTGGGCCCCCCTCAAATTTCTGGTTCTCACTTCAAGATCCAAAATTTCAACATTCTCAAATATCAAGACCCAATTTTTATTTTTTTGTCAAATCAAGCCCTCCCCTAAATAACCTATCCTCACTCTAGGTTTTAGAATTTAACAAAAAGAGAAATATTAGTGTAATCTATCATCTCAAAGAAGCGAAAATAAGCTTGCAAGAAAAGCTATAAGCTAGGGCTCTTGAAAGCCATAAGCTGTGAACAATGCTTAGTCCATTTGATGTATTGTGGACTTTTATGCTTGACTAATGATGTTTTGTGACAGGGGGAGCTTATAAGCTCATGGAATTCAAGCTTAAGTTGTGAAAGCTAAGATTTTAGCTTTTTGTTGTTGCTTGTATACTTGTTCTTTATATGCATGTTGATAGGGGGAGCTTGTACAAAAATGTTTTTGAAAAATCTTTGCTCCTATCCTTGTGTGCTTGTACTTATGATGTATCTTGTTTGTAATTGATTGTTGTTTTAAGACCGGAAAATTTGTTTTGTTTTAAAATCGACCTTCTAAAAAATTTTTTGGTTTGTAATCATCAAAAAGGGGGAGTTTGTTAGATAAATGTTTTTATCAAGATTTTGATGATTTTGTTTTAATAAGATTTTATACCAAAACAATGTTTTTATATGTTATCCAAATACTCCTAAATGATTTAAAATGTTTTTACTAATTTTTGGAGTATTTCTTAGAGTTTTTAATTTGATAAAAATTGGACAACACTTTTGATGGTTTTGTTTAAATTGGTTTTTACACCAAAACTATGTTTATAAATGTTGTCTAAATACTCCCAAATGATTTAAAATATTTTTACTAATTTTTTGGAGTATTTCTTGAAGTTTATTTTTGAAAAAAAATTGGACAACATTTCAAATGGGAGGTCGACCGGTCGCCCAAAGTGGTCGGCCGGTGCACCAAGATAAGAAACACGAAACAGAACTTACAAGTCTTGAAAAAGAGGGAGGGACCGGTCGAGGGGTGAGGTCGACCGGTCGCACCACTGGGGCGACTTGGCCGCACCCCACCTCGGCCGTCGCACGCCCCGCAACCCCTACCTGGATCGCACTATTTTTTTCAAACGGTCGAAATCTTCAACAGGGCAACCGGTCGCCTCTATGTTATTTTTTTGACTAAATTCCAACCATTGCAATGCTGACAAAGACAAGATTTGCTTTTCATTTTTGTACAATATTTCTACATCTTGTGATCTTCTTTTTGTAGACAAAAGTGAAGATAGAGTGAGCCTATGTTGGTGAAGCTTCCTATAAATAGAGGATGAATTGAAGACACAAGACACAACACATATGAGCAAAATACACAACAAGAAAAATCGCAAATTGTTCAAGCTTTCATTTTTTACATTCTTGTTGTAATATCCTGAAAGACTTTCACTTGCACATCTTTGAGGTGCAGGCTTTTTAATTCTTGATTACACTTGCACTCAATCTTTGTATTGGTCTCATAGAGTTGTAATCTTGAATTTTGTCCATCATTCAACACAAGACATCCTTGTGAGTATTCTTGTGGTAAGAATACACTTGGGTGATTTAGGTGATAGGTGTTTGAAGAGTGTGGTACTCTTCAAAGGTGGTGAAGGAAGATTGTGGTAATCTCCTTGAAGGTGTTGTAAGAGGATTGTGGTGATCCTCAAGGTGTTGTATTAATTGTGGTAATTAATAAAATCTTTTTCTTTTTGAAATCCATCCCGGAGATACTGGGGTGGTAGAGGATTAGGCCCTAGGTGGGTTGAACCTCTTTAAATTAACGAGTGTTGTTTAATTTCCGTATTTACTTTCTTGTCATTTACTTGTTGATTCGAAAAAGAGGGTGATTTGCGAAAAATCGGCATAATCTATTCACCCCCCCTCTAGATTATCGTAGCCACTTGGACTAACAAATGTATGAAGCTAACAAGATGAAAAAAATAGTAATTAAAATATTTGTCGGTTACTAAAAAAAATAAGATATCCAAATTATGAATGAAAAAGTAGTAAAATATTTTTCGGCTACTAAAAAAAATAAGATAGGCAAATTATGATGGAATTTTAAAGTTTAAAACAAGTATCGATTAGGGAAAAAGGGATGAGTGAAAAAATGAAAGAAAAAGAAAAATATTTTTCGTGGTTGGCGTACGTGATAGGTTACATTATATTTCTCTTTTTATTAAATTTTAAAACCTGAAGTGAGAACCGAAAATTTTGGGAGAGGGCCCGATGTTAGAGATTTTTCTAACCGCAAGTCTACGGTGTCAAGTTTTAATATAGTGATATGAGTAGGGTTGTCGTATCCACAGGGAATGCGTGTATAAGTACCAAGTATAAATTACCTATGTTATATTTGACAGATCAATAATAGGTGGATGTCTCAATTTATAAATAAAAATAACTAGATATAACTAATCAAAATATAAACATCTAAATCTATGGGAGAATGAATTCTAGAGGTGTGATGAATCTAGTTATCCCTTATGTTGTCAATATGGTTTATCAATCATCAATTATCAATTTATAAGTCAAGATTTCTACAATAATCATTCCCTTTCTCAAGTGTCAATGATTTTAGATTCAATTGGGAAATCAATATCTCTATAAAAATCACCAATCAAAATCTCAATAAAAGCTATGAATCTTGATAAATGACTTCAAAGGATTCACAAATCTCTCAATTCTATGAAATCTAAAGGTTATCTTTATTCCAAGGTCATGTATTCAATTACCTCTCTCAAGTGTCAAATCAAATACACCAAACAATCTAAATTATTGATCAAGTAATTTAGAAGCAATAGATCCAAATAGCACAAATAAATTGATAGATCTAGATTGAAAAACCACAATCTCAAAACATAAGTTCAAACATAGATTACATCAATCCTCTAGAATTATAGTGTTTAGCTCATGATTGAAGAAAATGAATCCATAAGAATACAACAATACATCTTACAAAATATGGAGAAAGTAACAAAATAAGAGCAAGAGTTGAGGGATCTTCTCTATTTCTAGATGATAAGAGCCTTCAATCTTCTTCTCCAAGCTTGTACCAAGATGTTTCTATTCTTCTCCCTTGTCTTCTTGTTGTTTTGTTGTCTTCCAAATGGTCCCAAGATGCCTGAAATCTCGCCCAAGTGTCTATATTTATAACCCCACCAAGATCCAAGAAAAAGGTAGGCAAACATAGGAGAATCCGCCCGAGCTGCTGCGCGCCAGCAATTTCAAGAAAAATCCGCCCGGGCTGCGGCGCGCCCACCGGAAAAAAAAAAAATAACGCTGTCTGTCTTGGCGTTTTGCGCCGCCAGTGACCAGCGCTGCAGCGCCCGCCCGAGTTTTTCACCCACCAAATGTTAGAATTTGCTTTTGAGCCCTTCTTCAAAGTTGTAGCCCTATCTCTTAGCTTTCCATAGCCACTTGAATCATATCAATATCAATTTTGTAGAGAGAGTTATGGCCAAAATACAAAACGCTGCCAGTGATGGAAATTTCAGACGCGTTTGGACGTTTCTTCAAATCAATCTCTCGTTGTTTGCTCGTTTGTACTTCTTTTGATACACGATTCATTACTATGACTATAAACTCAATATAATTGGCTCTCAACATGGCTTGGCTACTCAAATGACTCAAAATAATAAAAAACAACACAAAACCAAGTCAGGAAGCCCAAATCAATGGTATAAAACCAAGTGAACAAATACCCCCAAACTTAGAATATTGCTTGTCCTCAAGCAATTACAACTCTAAAATGAAAAATACGAGACAGAACAATACAAACAAACTGCAAAACTTCACAACCAAACTCATTCGTCAAATTTCGTTTCACTATCAATCAAGCGCGTATTTTCACAATGTGATCATGACGATGGAATGTTCATGCCAACCCCGTTTTCATTATCTAGATAGATTCACGCAATCAAGTGTTTTCAAGATGATCCACTTTTTGAATATAGAGATGAGATGCTTACCAGACTCCATAGGCTTGTCTTTCACACTAATCTCCACTAATGTAGGCTAATGTAACACAAGGATCAATAGGACTTTTAAAGCTTGTAATGTGGGCTTAGGGTAAGGTAGGAAAATATAGGAATAAGTGGCTCAAATCACCCAAACACACAATTAACACTTCGAATTATCAATAGGTACTACCCTTCACTTTTTTTTTTTTTTTTTTGACACCCCCAATGTTTATGAACTTTCAATCCCGTTGATTTGTTTTTTTCACATTTTTTTTTCGGAACCCCCAAACTTATTCTTTTGCGTACATGGGGTTTCATCTTTTCTTTTCTCGGGCAACTTCATTCAATTAACCACATACCCTTCTCATCATCCCCTCCTCAACCTTTAATATTTTTCTATATTATGTGTGTACGTATGAGTGATGGGTAATTAGAATTTTCACATTTAGGCTCTGGGTATTCGATTGGTTGCCAAAGAAACGGGTTTATAAGGCTCAAAGGGGGACACTAGGAAAAATATAATGCAAAGGTAGGCATTTTAGGCTCTAGCTTGTTCAAAGATGGCCTAAATCACTTCCTCATGGTTACTTCGCCAGATTTCGCCTCGACTAGTGATCGACAAGTTCTAAAGATCCCGGTGGGATCATAAAGGAACCACTCAATTGCACGCAGATCATCCCCAAATAAATCATCGAGTTAAGCATATAGATGGAATTAATGGAAAGAAGATTAAATCACGGTTCAAACACATGCTCTTTTTGACGCTCAACTCATATTCAACAAATTCACTTAGTCATGTAGTTTCAGAGTTTAACAAACGCCTCGACTCAACTCTAGACTTTTTTTTTTTTTTTTTTTTTTTCACTCAAGACCCGACTCGATGAAAATAAAAAGCATCGCACCCCCAAACTTAAAACGACATTGTCCCAATGGAGAGGTGGGAAAAAGGACTTTCCCGGTAGCCAGGAGCGAAGGCTCATTAAGTCATGTGATACCACCACGTGTATGAGGTGTCTCGTATAAGCTCAAAATGCATCCTAGCGCACAAGCCGTGGGCGTTGTATGCTCCGAGGTGTGGTCTTGTTCTTTCCCTTCGCCTTGCCCGACTTTTGGCTTCGCATCTTTGCAACCTAGCAAGGTAGACAAGAAAACAAAACTCGTGGAACCAAGGAACTTGGTTATGGGTGAGAAATCAAAAATCACAACACATACAAAATGCACCCAAGTAGAAAATATAGTGCCATGTCAAAAAGATAAGCATGGAGATGCAAAATAGCACTAAACAATGTGAAAGCGTCATTGGGGCATTTCATCAAACACCTCATATGCATGAATTTGGGCAAAGATAGTAAATGCAATGGATAACTCAATTCAATCCCAAATTTCAACACCAAACCTAAGTCTAGCATGATCAACCAATCCACAATCCATACATCAACACAATTATCCTAAAGCACTTCTACAATCCAATCACACCAAAAATCACAAGATGGGGAAAACCATGGGGTGGGTTTTGGAAGTTGCAAACTTACCAAATAATGAGTGAATGAGATGAAGAATGTGTGTGTGGTGTTAAAGTGTTCCATTGTGACGATGGAGTGAGATATGTGGGATTTGCACAAATAAGAGGGGTGAAATGTGATGCAACTTACTACTAATAATGCAAAAACTTAGAAAAACAAAAACAACTACTAAACTAAATAAAACTAAGAAAGAATAAAAGGGGATTGGGTTGCCTCCCAAGAAGCGCTAAGTTTGATCTTGACCGGACTTTGTCGATTCTCAACCAGGATCCAAAATAAGTGTCGGTCATGCCACGCCTTTGTATTTTCCAATAATATAGGCGATCCTTCAGTGTATGAAAGACGTGGATGATTAAGGATCACAATATTGATGGTCTTTTGGAAATCAAATGTGTTCCTAATGATGATAAATGGTTTATCAATCATAGTAAAGATATTTCTATCTTTACTCACATTAAATATCATGAAATCAGTAGAACATGTTAATCGATCACCATTTTCAAACATTGTTCCTTCAAGTGTATGCTTCTTAAAATTTGATACATTTGTATTGAAGCTTACATCTAGAGTGCACATATTTTTGTCAATATGAGGATTTTCAATTGAGTGAGAGATAGAGATACTCCCGAGTTAATTTGATGTGGCTCCTCCTCTTGTAAGATCGGATTGCACTCTTCAAAAGTCTCCTCCAAATTTTGAAGGACGTCCACCTTTTTCATAATGGGCAATTCATGTTCATGATTTTCTATTTCACCAGGTCCTAAGAATGATGACGACTCTTCATTATTAAGTTGGTCAATCATTTGTTGGAGTAACTTTGACATAGTTTGACATGTAATCTCAATTTGTTGAATGCTTGCCTCGGTTTGTAGTAATCTATCATCACTTTCTCGATTTCTTATCTTACACTCTTCGATAAACTCAAAGAAGATTCTTTTCCAACTCGGACCGACGTTTTATCTCATCTTGTCGTCTTCTTACCTCACAATCATCCGAAATTGATAAAGTATTTCTTCCAAGCTGACAATTGTTCTTGTGGGTGATGAAAGGTTTCATGATTTGCCATATTTTGGGTCCATACATTTTCTTGAGGTGGATAATAAGGAACAAAATGGTTCACACTTTGACTTCCAAAAATCAAAGATCATCATCGGTTGGCCACGTATATGCATACATTATAATTTCATCCAACGATGTGCCTAAAAAAAATTACACAAAATTAAAACAACAAAAAAAAAAAAAAAAAAAAAATAGTCAAATTACAACCAGGCAATCAACCTTGATATTACACAAAACACATTCCCAAGAACGGCGCCAAAAACTTGTTAGAGATTTTTCTAACCGCAAGTCTACGGTGTCAAGTTTTAATATAGTGATATGAGTAGGGTTGTCGTATCCACAGGGAATGCGTGTATAAGTACCAAGTATAAATTACCTATGTTATATTTGTGGATCAATAATAGGTGGATGTCTCAATTTATAAATAAAAATAACTAGATATAACTAATCAAAATATAAACATCTAAATCTATGGGAGAATGAATTCTAGAGGTGTGATGAATCTAGTTATCCCTTATGTTGTCAATATGGTTTATCAATCATCAATTATCAATTTATAAGTCAAGATTTCTACAATAATCATTCCCTTTCTCAAGTGTCAATGATTTTAGATTCAATTGGGAAATCAATATCTCTATAAAAATCACCAATCAAAATCTCAATAAAAGCTATGAATCTTGATAAATGACTTCAAAGGATTCACAAATCTCTCAATTCTATGAAATCCAGGTTATGCTATTCCAAGGTCATGTATTCAATTACTCTCTCAAGTGTCAAATCAAATACACCAAACAATCTAAATTATTGATCAAGTAATTTAGAAGCAATAGATCCAAATAAAGCACAAATAAATTGATAGATCTAGATTGAAAAACCACAATCTCAAAACATAAGTTCAAACATAGATTACATCAATCCTCTAGAATTATAGTGTTTAGCTCATGATTGAAGAAAATGAATCCATAAGAATACAACAATACATCTTACAAAATATGGAGAAAGTAACAAAATAAAGAGCAAGAGTTGAGGGATCTTCTCTATTTTCTAGATGATAAGAGCCTTCAATCTTCTTCTCCAAGCTTGTACCAAGATGTTTCTATTCTTCTCCCTTGTCTTCTTGTTGTTTTGTTGTCTTCCAAATGGTCCCAAGATGCGAAATCTCGCCAAGTGTCATATTTATAACCCCACCAAGATCCAAGAAAAAGGTAGGCAAACATAGGAGAATCCGCCCTGGCGGCTAAGGCGCATGCAGCGCTGCGGCGCCAAAGCAATTTCAAGAAAAATCCCGCCGCGGCGCTGCGGCCTGGGATAAAGCTGCGGCGCCCACTGGAAAAAAATAACGCTGCTTCTGTCTTGGCGCTGCGGCCCGTGACCAGCCAGTTGCCCGCCCCGAGTTTTTCACCCACCAAATGTTAGAATTTGCTTTTGAGCCCTTCTTCAAAGTTGTAGCCCTATCTCTTAGCTTTCCATAGCCACTTGAATCATATCAATATCAATTTTGTAGAGAGAGTTATGGCCAAAATACAAAACGCTGCCAGAGTGATGGAAATTTCGAGACGCGCGTTTGGACGTTTCTTCAAATCAATCTCTCGTTGTTTGCTCGTTTGTACTTCTTTTGATACACGATTCATTACTATGACTATAAACTCAATATAATTGGCTCTCAACATGGCTTGGCTACTCAAATGACTCAAAATAATAAAAAAACAACACAAAACTCAAGTCTAGGAAGCCCAAATCAATGGTATAAAACCAAGTGAACACCCGATTTGAGAAAAAAATAAAAATCGGGTCTTGATTTGAGAAGATTGAAATTTTGAGTCTTGAAGTGGAACCCAAAATTTAAGAGAAGACCTAATTTGAGAGAAAAATAAAAATTGGGTCTTGATTTGAGAAGGTTGAAATTTTGGGTCTTGAAGTGATAGATTTTCTTAAATTTGGACCATGTTATGAAATTCTCCCAAAAAACAATCGAGCTAGGGTCGGGCTAGTTTAAAAAAAAAATTAAACATTGTGAAAACCCCCATATTATATCTTACCTTTTTTCTTTCATAAGCAAAAAATATTTTAAAATTACTCGTGATGCTTATAAGAATATTATCATTGTCCCCTTAAATTTAAAGACATAATCGTACTTGAGATTTCGTTTTATAATTTTGAAACATTTATGAATTGTTTTTTGTAATTAGCCCAAACATCATGTATATATGTTTTCGTAATTATCCCCAATATATTAATGTTATTATTTTTAACTGGAAAAGATAATAAATCAAATTCACACGAGTACATGTTGGGATATGACAATATTTCAATATTTAGGTTAGGAGTTTCGAATCTTTAATTATGTCGTAACTCATCAACAACTGAGATTCTCATATTGTCTAAAAGAAAAAAAAAATTGATGCTTTAGATAATTTGGGGTTCATATTTTCTTTTCTTTTACATGTTCTATTTCTTATTGCATTCATCAGGATAAATGAGACTTATAAATAATTTCAAAAAATCAACAAAACTCATATTTATATCAGTGACACACTGACACTAGCAACTGAGACAAAACTAAAACACGAAACTTGTACAATAGTTAAATTATAAAGAAGGAGACAACCATATATTATATAAAGTTAAAATTTTGAAGTCGTGGAAGCCATTCTGTTAAACAAAGATGTCTTGCATATAATATGTATATAATGAAGAGTTTTTATTGTCTTACTGTCTAATTGAAGCATATTATAGTTAAATAGAATAGCTCGCACGTTCAAAACGTGTCAGTTAACCTCGTAATTACGTCCATCTAGAAGCCGATCATATATTATTTTGTTTTTTCGGATTATAAAGCATAAAATTTTAAAAAAAACTAATCAAATTCAAAACAAACAGCCAAACACCACATAGTTAAGTCCGTCTAGAAGACAGTTTAAAAGCAATCGCCAAATTACTACAAACCTAATGAGATAAAGCCCACCCTTAATTCCACGTGTTGGAGGATGATTGGGCTGTCATGCTCCCAAATATACTATCTTCATTTCCAAGTAGAAGCTTCTTCTACTTATTGGCATACTTACAGTTTCCATTGAAAAAGATGTCCACTCTGCAAATATCACCAAATAGGATACAAAGTCAAATTCAAAGTAAGCCGCCTCAACGCGTTACTTTAAAGTTTAAACCAGAACTTCAATTAAAATTAACATCACCAATAAACCATTAACAAAAAAACATACAGAGAAAAAAAAAGTAAAATAAAATAAAATGACAATCTCTAATATTTTGTTCAACAATATATATATATATATATATGAGTTGGCCACTTCCCACTCCAGCATCAATACTTCTTTTCATCATCCTTCTGACACAACAGAAAAAAAAAACTAATTAATAATCTGTTACCAAATAAGAATTTCCCAATTTCTCTTCTTCTTTTCGTGAAAATTAAATGGCTGAGAAGGAGCAACAAGCAACACACCCAATGGCACCTACTAACGGATACACACGAAGCGACGCCGAGTCGTCCTCCGCCGCCCACGGCGGCGCCAGACACCAGCGCAAGAAGAAACGCAATAAATGCTTGCTCTACATCGTTCTATTCGCGATTTTCCAAGCCGCGGTAATTTTAATATTCGTTCTAACCATCATGAGAGTCAGAACTCCAAAGTTCCGCGTCCGCTCCGCCGCGCTAACCAATTTCAACGTCGGAACGCCAGAAAATCCTTCGCTGACCGCCACGATGAACGCCGAGCTCGCCGTCAGGAACGCGAATTTCGGGCGGTACAAGTACCGGAACACCACGGTCGAGTTTTTGTACAGGGGAACGCCGGTGGGGCAGGTTACTGTGCGCGGATCGCGCGCGAATTGGAGATCGACGAGGAAATTCGAAGTTAGGGTTGATTTGAATTTGGGGGTAAATTCTGAGCTCGGTAGTGATTTGAGAGCGGGGATTGTGCCGATTACTAGCCAGGCTAGAATGAGGGGGAGAGTGGATCTGATTTTCGTGATGAGGAGGAATAGATCGACTGATATGAATTGTTCCATGGAAATTGTGGTTGCTACGCAGCAGATCAGGAATATTGTCTGCAGATGATGATTTTTGCTTCTCGATTATTTTTTTTTTTTTTGTTCGTGAGTGATCATTTTAGTATTGTTTTCACTTTCCAGTGTCATTTGGGGATGTACTGTGGTCTATGGGTTTGGTTTTCCTTGCTTTTTTTAAAAAAAAAATAAAAAAAAAATGAATTTCGTTCATTTGTGGGTAGAAACTTAGAACTCATTACAACAAAAAAAATCTAAAATAGGTGCAAGTCCTATAAAATCATAAATCTATATAGATTTTAAAAAACTTTAAACCTAAATAAATATAAATAATATTTAAAATCAGAACTTCATTACATAGATGATCGCGTTTCTGACACGTATTATCGAATAATGATTCATCTAATCTTATGAACAATATCTCACGTATTAGACAAAATTATTAATTGAAAAACACCTCTTATTGAAAATATAGAAATAAAAACCATGAGACAAATAACATTAAATATGCTCTATCTTTATGTATATATAGATAGATAAATTCAAAGAATTTGAGCCAACTAACTGTATGTGTCTGCCACTAATTACATCTCTAATCCCAATCTATAGGACTATCTAAGATTTCATTTATCTCAGTCCACATATTGATTTATTATTCCAAAATATGTTTCATATTCTATTCGATTATTCTACCGCACATAT
Organism: Rehmannia glutinosa; assembly: GCA_016081115.2. Lineage (NCBI taxonomy): Eukaryota > Viridiplantae > Streptophyta > Magnoliopsida > Lamiales > Orobanchaceae > Rehmannia > Rehmannia glutinosa. The sequence continues at coordinate 133,567 of JABTTQ020001115.1, forward strand.
AATTATAATTTATATTTTTTAATGAAACCGTTTGTTATAAAATTCCAAAAATTACTATACACCTGACAATTATAATATGATAATTTTTAGGGATAATTACAAAAAGTACCTATGAGATTGACCAAATTACAAAAAAATCCATCTAACTTTTAAAATTACAAAAAATACATTTGAGGTTTGATTTAGTGTTAAGATTAAGGGGCTAACTGTAATATTTTTATAAATGTGAAGCAGTATTTTGAAATATTTTTTATTCATGAAGAGGTAAATGTTAGACACAATAAAATATAAATTGTACTTTTTTTAATTTTAAAAGTTCACTTAAACTTTTTTTAATTAGATCAAACCTCAAAGATACTTTTTGTAATTAATCCTAATTTTTATACCCGTGACAATTTGCACAGGAGATCAAGAAATGCAATTTTGGAGCATAAATACATAAGACCCATTCGTCCAGTTTGTGCGCCTACTTTCATATCTTTCCTTTTAGGTTGAATAACGACTATATAAAAAGACTTAAGTGGTCTTGTGCCTACATGATTACATAATCCAACATTGACTCCTACACTTGGAAAGTCTTCATCAAAGCGTCTAAAATGTCTAAGCGAAGAAGAAGACTCATGACTTCATATCGTGTTGGATTTATTATGGTCTTCCCAATAATTCCATGAACATAGATAGAAAACGCACCAACATATATATTTTTAATTTAGATAATTTATTTTAAAATTCTACCTCCAATAAAATAGATGGGGTGTATCCAAGGACGGAGCATGAAAAATTCGGGTTGGGTCAATACACGAATATGGGTGAGCCAGATAGAAAATTAAAAGAAAAATCATATAAAGTATAATTAAATTAATTTTCTCCCTCAAAAAAATTGGGGTTAGGTTGGCTCCCTGCGTACGCCTTTGTAAATGAGTTTATATTTACTAATAAAATGAAATGTGATTTTCTATTGTAAATTTATATTGCATCATCATCTTTATGTCTTCAATTCGTTAGTTTGATACGATCAATTGTAATTATACAAATTTTCCATCGAGCAGTCCCAAATAGGAATATAATTACAAATTATTAATTGGCATGATATACATTTGATCAACTTTATATATTAGAGTTCGATAAAAAAAATTGGACAGAAAATCGTATAGGACAAGAAGAATATTAATCCAGCACTTGAAGACACATGCATATTGCTCTCTTTTCTTTGACAAACAATTGAGTGATGTACAAACGAATAGCAAACATCCCCTTTGGTCACAAATCAATTAAAAGATCTCAATTATATGTCGGCTATTAAAATGAAGCTCTTTTTACCTTTGCTTACCAGTCTATTGGTAAATTAGCTTATTTACGCTGCATAATTATATCTATATGAATATGATAGTGCAAAATACTAAACTTATCCACGAGTTTACGCATGAATTCTTTGGTAATGTTAATGGAAATAGTTTTTTTCGTCCGATAACTTAGACTATTTCGAAATTTAGTCTTCTAAGCAGTCACCATTAAGTTTTGGTCCGATATCTTTTATAATTCATATATTTTGCGCGATTTTGACCTAGTTATGAAACCAATTTTGCCGGAAATTAATTACTAGGACCCGGTGGGTTGATAATTTGTCAAGCAATTTGAGGATTGTTGTGATCTGGTATAAAAGTTGCCACCTAATCATTAACATGTCATTTTTTCGAAAAAGAAAATTTTAAGTAAACACTTTTAGATTGGTTTTCCTATCACCAAAATCGGACTAAATTGTCTGAATTTTTTAAAATTAAAGGTGACTATTTATAAGGCTAAATCTCTCATTAGTCCAAGTTATGAGACCAAAAAAACTATTTATATATCCTATTCAAGGAAAATGTTTGGACAAATTATTTTGGAATGAGTATTATTTTTGGGAGAAGCAGCTATGATCATACATATTTCATTAAACGCAAAAATTTGCGTGAGATGTTACACTGTACGACGATAATACTTTTAGTGTAAAAAGTGATACAGTATATTCAGATAAAATATTACTAATTTATGCTAAAAATATTACTATCGCACGCCGTCTTACGATGCGACCATCTTACAAGTGACTTGTTGCTCATGAAAACAGGGATATGGTATATATAATATATATGTACATATATAGTTGTTTCTCTTCTTGCACAAATTATTACCAGTCTAATAAAAAATTATTTTTCAAAACAAAATTATTGAGTCAGAGTCATCCATATCAAGGATTCTATTCCGAACCAATAGAAAACCAGTAAAGTAGGAAAATATCTGAAGCTAAACCATCACTTTCCTCAGTACTATGTAGTGTAGAAGCATCTTATATTAATCAAACCAACAATGCCGGCAAGCCCACACGCCAAAATTTATATACTGCCACTTAAAGTCATATATATCTGCTTATAATGTCTTTAAATTCACAAATATCACCTCTTCATATGAAGATACTCCCGACAGGCGTCAACTAGCAAACCAAAACTCCGAGAAAATCATGACCATGCCTTTACATCCAAACATAATCTTTAGGGATAATTACAATAACTACCCCTAAGGTTTGGGTCAATTACAACAAAATCCGTGTTTGAAATTTTTCTAAAAAAAACTGTGAGGTTTGATAATGTGTTAAGTGTGAATTTGAATTACATTTCTTGTTCCATTTACCTAGATAAATGAAGTGACATAAACTTTATGAATTGTTGATTGTTTAAATTATTTACACGTGTATACCACTACCAGAAATAAGTTTTTCAGATGGTATCACTAACCCTTTCAGATGAGTGTTGATCGAGTTCAACTCAGATTCGAAATTTATCACATCTCCTCCAACCACTACTCCCAAATTATTTTAAAAAAATAATCAAATCACTACTTCCAACTTATTAAAAAAAAATATTTACACGTGTCATTCAAATAGACAAATGGAACAGGGAGTGGAACATAAAGTTGGAATAGGAAATCCGAACTCATGTAAGAGGGTAATTGTAATATTCTTAAAATATGGGTATTTGAAATATTTTTAGTTATGAAGAAAGTAAATTGTAATACATAATCAAGCATCAAATGGGTTTTTTTTTGTAATTTTCAAAACCTTATGTTTTTTAGTAATTTACGCAAACCCAATGGGTAGTTTTTGTAATTATCCCTAAACTTTTAAGCTGTCAACTTTTATCTCCCTCTATATACAGCAACTTTCATTTTCCCCATTTTCCTCTTCCTCCACAAAATCATAAAACCACAATAAAAGAAATAGAGGCCAGTTTCTAATTAATTGTCATTTTTCGTTTTTGCAAATCAATGGCTGAGAATAATAATCAACAATCCGTACACCGCACAAAAGTATGTATACTCTTCATCTCACTCCTCGTAGTTTCCCAAACAGGTATCGTACTATTATTCACTCTAACCATCTTGAAATTCAGAACTCCGAAGTTGAGCGTGCAGACAGCCACGTTCGAGACCTTAAACGTGGGAACCCCGACAAACCCTTTGTTCAAAATAAGGATGAATGCCGAAATCATCGTCAAAAACACGAATTTCGGGCGTTTCAAATTCGATAATACTTCGATGCATTTCTTCCACAGGGGAACACGAGTTGCTACTTACATGGTCCCGAAGGGGATAGCAAATGGACGGTCCACGAAGAAGATCGGCGTGGCGGTTGATATGACTATGGCTAGTGGTGCGTCGCAGGGGATTAATTCTCAGCTTGCTAGTGATTTGAGGGCGGGGGTTGTGCCGATCACGTGCCAAGGTAAAATGAGAGGCAATGTGAGGTTGATGGTGGTGTTGAAGAAGAATAAGTCGGCTGATATGAATTGTTCTTTGGAAATTGTCATGACGGAAAGTAAAAGGTTTATTCGGAATATTTTGTGTAAGTGATGATTTTTGAGAGGTTGTAACTTGTAAGTTGTTCCACAACCAACCATTGAAGATAAGTTATGGTAAAATGAATATTACAGGGTAAATATTCGTTTGCGACAAGGGAAAAAAATATAATGTAGTAAATTTAATGTTGGGATTTTGAAGAGTTAACTTATATGAAATGAAGTCGAATATTTAGTGCCAATTCGGCCCCTATCATGCAGAGACTTAAATCCGGGACTCTCACTGAAGAGTAATACACGTGGCCAATAGGCTAACCTCAATGGTTATATTTAGTGCCAATTTTCCATGAATTCTTTCCTAGAAAAATTAAATAAATAGAAATTTCAAATTAAATATGGTTAGACCCTAAAAATTACTTGAAAAATATTGTACCTTTTGGATTGATCTTTTTTTTCAGTTTACATTAATTAATTAATATAAATTTGTAATTTTGCTGCACGGTTTTGGCCAAACTAAATTACGTAATACCAAAAACATAATGAAATGAAATGGGGATTGTAGTTTAGTGGCAAGAGACTACACAACCACAATATATAAAATAATAATAATAAATAAATAAAAATATAAGACAAAAATTCAATAAAAATGTCCAAATTCAATACATGGGACCAACCTGGGCCCCGCTCTACACCCCATTTAAAAAAATTAATCATACTATGAGATTTTATTGAAAAAATATATTTTAGTTAGAATTTATATAATCTTTTATAAAAGAAAAAAAAAATTATCTAGCTCACCTCTCATCCCATAATTTTTGCCTGGCTCCGCTACTAATTTCTCATATTAATATGTGGCTTTTTTTCTTTCTCCCCTACCCTATTATTTTCTCGCATGAATGATCAAGCCTCTTTAAGACAAGTAATCTTTAACCCACTATTAATAGCAATAAATGGGCTTGGATGTAAAATTTCCAAATAATGTCATCATCCCAAATCATTGTACATACTATACACGGGCCAAAAGTCCACAAATAAGAAGGTATTCATGGGCCATTAAATACAACTAAATAGGCCCACAGTACCTCACATCTTTGGCCCAACCTGAGTATTTAAGTCTCTCAAGTGGGCGAGTGGCATGACGCGTGATTCGGGGGAAGTGCATAAATCTATTTTCAAGACCTATAGGATGAATTTTTCTTCAAAATTTTTGGGGGGCAAATATAAATTTTCATTAGTATAGATATAATTTTAAAATAAATAACAAGTAGAAAAATTAAATTTTGAAAAATTTTGGGGTGGCAAGTGGGGACTGTTAGTAGGGATGACAAATTGACAATGAGGTGAGATGGGTACTTGAAACCCCATATCCAGTGTGGTGCAATACGGGTCGCCGTGTTTAGAATTTAAAAAATTATTATATCATAAAATACATAATAATTCAAATAAGAATGAAATAAAAAAATAAGAAAAATAAATTATTATAAACTTTGTAATAGATTTATAAGCCTATTTAAAAGTCTGTTTATCTTGTATTTTATTTTTTTGTAATGCATATTATTTATAAAAATTATCATTATCATTGTATATATGGTAGATATAATATTAAGTAAATAGATTTTACATTATTATATATATTTATATATGTAAAATATATATTAATATATTTAAATTAGGTGGGGCGGGGCGGAAGTGATACTTATGCTAGCCCCGTCACATAGTGGGTCACTAGGGCTGAGTGAGCCAAACACGACGAGTCATGACGGGTCAGACCCAAATTGTCATTGCCTGAGAAATACTAAATATATGAAGATATCATTAAATTACAATACACATGAAGATCTAGTTTGGGGCCTTTATTAGAGCTATTTTTTGTCTAAGGATGTGACTTGGAAACAACATCATGAGTCCCTATTATGGGGAACATATAATTCTTTCAATTTTTTCTTTTAATCTATATTTCCAAATTTGTGGTTTTAATTATTAACTCGGTGTACATTATTATTTTTTATAACCACTTAAGCACAAAGTTGATCTCAACTCGATGTACATTTCCATTTTAAGTCAGTTCACTTAATTTAATCATGATAATCAGGACATGTGCTATAATAAATTTTATTTCTTACAATAAAATCATAGGTCGCAAAGTTTTAAATCAGATGTAAACGAAAAGTCAAAAACTTTTTCAATATCATTATGGCGCTTATCAATGAATAGAAGAGTTGAGATGCATTGAACTGGGTTGGAAGAATTTTTGAAAATCCTTTTGCTAATTTCTTCGAAGAAAAACTATAATATTTTAAAATGTAGTGTATGAATTTGTCCTAAGCCACTCCGTTAAGATAGGGTGTGATATGGAATTTAGGGGACATGATATAAGCAAAGGGACATTGAAAAATCTATGGTTCTTTATTGTCGAGGGATTATGTTAATTGTTTCCTAATTCTTGTTGTCCTCATGCAAAGTATCTCTAATTAGTTAGTTCAGAAAGCACTCTAATAATTGTTTCTGTTTCCTATAATCTTTAATTATGAAGTTTCAATTAAGAATAAGCCATGTTTAGGCCTAAACAGACAACAATATTTAATCGAAAGTCTATATTAATCTGAACCGACACATATTTCTAAGTATAATTAATCACTTCATGTGCATCATATGAATTGATTTACGGTGTGATCAGAATTTGGGATTATGGCATACTCCCTCCGTCCCAATAAGATAGGCAAGTAGAGTTATTCACACAGATTAAGAAAACATAATAAATATAATTGAGATCATAATTTTTTCCCATATTTTTCCTACTTTGCCTTTGCATTAAATGAAAGTATATCATTGTTAGTCTCAAACAAAGTGAATTAAATAGGGCTAGTTTAGTCTATTATTGTGTAATTAATGCTCTCAATAAGGAAACAAGTTTATAAATTGGGACGAACGAAAAAAGGAAAGGTAGCCTATCTTATTGGGACGAAGGGAGTATTAATTTTGTGTTATATTCTTATAAATGACGAGTACCTTGTAAAAATTAAAGTTGATCTAGGGTCGTTTGTTTCTATCCGTTTTTTTTATTTTAAATAAGTGTTTCTCAAAGGGCAAGAATTCATTAGATTTTATTATAGTAGAAGATATAAATCGGTTATCCAATCGGCAAATCAAAATGATTACAACTAGGGATGTTAACGAGTCATGCATTAGATTGAGTTCGTTTAGGCCTGAGACCCCACCCGCTTAGGTTTGTAAGGATTCAATCCAAATCCAATGGATAGACTCATCAGACGTATGATTTCATTATATACTTGATAGTTAAGTTGAATTTAGATTTCTTGACACACTGTTCCACTGTAGTAGATGAAGGACATGTGTACAAGTCAATGTCATAGTTGTATATGTGTCATTCATCTACTGCAGTAGAACATGGAGTGGAACAGGAAATTTGATCCCACTTAAGCTCTACTCTATTGATGATATTGTTAGGTAATCTTATAATAGGTTTTTTTTTTTTTACCATTAACATTTGTTTCAAACTTATATGTTAATTGAACATTTGTGATAGATTGGACTGTATTTTATTTTAACTTTTTTTCCCTACGGTTCCACAACTTGATATGAGCGTGAAAAATGATTCAAAGTGAAACAATTTTCTAAGGACTAGAATTACTTATTTTGATATTTGAGTTTAGCAAAGATAATTCAAACCACAAATAATTAAAAAATAATTATGCCGAAATCAAAGCCAAAGAACCAAAAATTTAAAAGATAATTAAAAAAAAAAAAAGACGAAGGCATTATATCTGCCCGGTGAAATTCATTATTGATCCCTAGATCTTCTCTATATAACATGGCCAACAGGTTAATAAAATGTGTTTAAAAACTCGCTTGTCAATCACTTATAAATCTAAGCTAAATTAGGTTCTGATTAAAGAAATCTAAGTATGTTTTTAACGTCCCTCTGTCGGAATCTTAGTTAATAATCATACAATAATTAATTGTAGATGTAAGGATCAAATGTTATATTCTAATGGGGAAAAAAACAATAATAAAGTAAAATTGAATTTCAAATATATAAAGAAAAAATTACATATCAACAATGGGAGCAGTGAGTATCTATTATCTCTTGAAAAAACAGATAATGTCCAAATGTTTGTTAGTTTTCTCTAGTCATTCTAACCATCAACCATGGTACAATGAATCCAGCAAATTACTCCTTTATTTCAGAAAATTCATCCTGCCTAATCTGTACATTATTTTATACTTCTACGTTTTTTTTAATTGTAGATAATAAAATATCGATATCTGGTTTTATATTCCGTAACAAAAGTTAATTATATTTCCATCCTTTTGAAATCATCCGACTTTCTCCAATAGCAGGATGAAATTAAATTAAAGTTGTTAGACCAATCCCCAATAATTTGCACTTAAATCTACACATAAATATACTATTTCATAATATTGCATTTTAGTGCATATTTTAAGACATTAAAATTATTAAATAAAAAGAAGAAAACGAAAAAATTTAGTGCATCTACAGTGTTGTGTCATTTCTGGTATGAAGTTGTTCGCATTTTCAAAATGGTGTAGTGTTGTAGTAATTTTTTGCTCTAAATTGAAGATAGGACATTTTCTTAAAGATCCTCTAAGTAATATAATTTAGAAATCATTACAAAAACTATCCCTGAGATTTGGGGTAATTATAAAAAAGAAAAAAAAACAAGAGAAGTTTCAAATTAAAAAAAAAATTGAGGTTTGATTCTGCCTTGAATGTGGGGGATAACTGCAATATTTTTACAGATGTAAATGGAGTGTTTGAAATATATTTGCTTAGAAATGGGGTACATGTAATAGAAAATCAAATATCAAGGGGATTTTCATAATTTTCATAAGCCTCTAGATTTTCTTTTGGATCAAAAACTCGTGGGTAGTTTTTGTAATTATCCCTATATTAATCAATCAAACGCATCAAATATTTCAACTATTTTTTCAGTTAATTTATAACTCCTGTTACCATTGCAGTTCAAACATCATGATTTAATAAGAATCCTTTTTTAAGTACTTATCTTGAAAATGTGGTAATGTGCCGATGGTTTAACCAACATGTCTCCTTGTATTTGAGAGACAAAGAGAAAGATGAAGACCCCAATATAATTATAAAGGAATTTTTAAAGTACAAGTCCTAGGAGGTTTCTAGGAAAAAGGAAAACATATAGATAGGGACAACTTAATTAGATGCAATTAAGCCAAGAAAGTTTCAAGTATCCTACTCTTTTTAGTACTCTCTATGATAGTACACAAATGTAGCTAGGAATTTCATTGTGTTTCAATCACAATTGTACAAGTTTCATTTTGTATCTTGACATTATGATAACATAGTACCCAAATGAGACTACAATATTGTCATCTATTGGTGCATACATTTAGACATGGGATACTTAAAAAAAATGAGGTTCGGGCTAAGTAAAAAGGAAAATCCAGAAATTGTTGATAATTGCAAAAAATACCTTGAATTTTGATAGTGTTTTATATTTTTCTCCTTCATAAGCATAATAATATCAATAAAATCCCTGATATTTTTCTTTTTACAAAATTAGTCATCCACCTAAATTTAAAATAGAATCAAACTTAAAGATTTTTTATAATTTTAAAACATCTCTAGATTTTTATAATTAGTCCAAACATTTTTTTCTTTGCAATTTTCCCTCCGTTTAGTGCATGAATATCTTGTTTCATTTCACATCACTTTAATTTATCTAATTGGTGACATGTTTTACGTCCATCACTAGTTATTTGTGTCGTTGAAAGATAGTTAAGTTGGTCTTATAAACTTTTGATTTTTATAGTATATGTTCAGCCGTTAGGAACAAGTCTTATTGAACATAATTCAGACGCGTGTATGCAGGGCTAAAATTGCCTAAAAACAAATGAAATTACTTAATATTCGACTTGGGATCGATTGTTAAAAACTCACTTGAGCTTAATTATATTAATGAGCTAAGTTTGACCAAAAAATTTGTTTGGCAAGATATAAATCTGAGGTTAAGTTCGATTCGATTAATAAACTATAATAAAATATGTGTAGAATATGGAGCTACACAAGCTTATACATATTCAGCTCGACTAATCCGCCACAAAAGCTAGCTCATGAGTGGAGGTTTGACCCCAACTTTAAGTATCAATCCACAATTGCTTGTGGATCCGATGTGGGATCGTATCATTCTTTGTCCCCTTTACAAGCGGGACGTCCGCGGACGCTCTCACTCCGGACTCTTGCGGCACCAGGTAGCCCTTTTCCTTGGGCGGCTTCACTCCCGGACCTTATCAAGCACCGAGATAGCCCTTTTTCCCATGACAAGGCTCTCAATGAAGGCACCAATGATAGGGTCCTATAAGGCTTTCCTAACTCACCACAAAAAGCTAATTTCATTAGTGGAGGTTTTCAACTCAACTTTAAGTATCAATCCACGATTCCTTGTGGATCCGATGTGGGATCGTATCAATTGGCTTCTTGATTAAACACTGCAATCAAATGTTTGGTGATTAGTCTGTAAAGTAAGTTGATTTCAGTGAAGTCTAACTTCATGAATTACTATTTGATTTTGGATTGACTTGTTGGTTCTCCAAAGTTTTATTTTTCAGTGGAAATTGTTGGTAAATTGTTGCCAATAGATTTAGTGGACTGGGTCTAAGGAGTCTCCTCAACGATATCTCCACAAGACCAGCTACTTAACTAACCAAATTTTCCTCAAAATTTTCCTCAAAAAAAAACTAACCAAATTACTTTAACACGACTTTGAAATGGCCAAGAATAAAACACTCTTTTGCATTGCCTTTTTCTTTCTTATTTATTGAAGAAAATATACCTCACATGTTTGTGTGTGTGTATGTGCAAAATTGCAATTTTAAAAAGTTTGTAAATATTTTCGGTAGCAAATTTGATTTTATAAGATTTCAATCATGTGCAATTTCATCTCATAACTTTTAATTTTGTGCAATGTTGGTCTTTTTTTTTGGTTAATTATAAAAAGTACCCTTGAGGTTTAACATAATTACAAAAATATCCAGCTAACTTTTAAAATTACAGAAAATATCCCCAAGGTTTTATTTTGTCTAATATTTAAACCATTCATAAGCAAAAGAACATTTCAAAATTCCACTTCATATTTATAAAAATATTGCATTACCCTTAATTTTAATACTAAATCAAACCTCATGGGTAATTTTTTTTGTAATTTTAAAAGTTAGTGAATTTTTTATAATTAGATCAAATTTCAGGGTACCTTTTGTAATTATCCCTTTATTTTTAATAAACGTTGGTAGTATAAGTTATGATTTGGGATATTTGGATCCAAATTTAGTGTTTCAATATTTCAATTGATCCCACATTACATTTGTACTTTTGGCAAAACACCAAAAATACATATGGCCAGTAGAAATTACATGATTGGAAATATTATTTTGATTGATGGATAAATTCATCAAGGATCCAAATTGTCACGTCAAGAAAATTACAAGACTATATTGTCAACTCCATGACTAAAATTATCAATCCTTAAGAGTTCAAGACTAAAATTGCAATGAAACCCGAGTTGAATATGAAACATTGATGACTATAATGAAAAAAAAAAAAGAAAAGAAAAGAAGCAATGCAAAACAAAATACGACATATATTTAGACCAATAAAATAAAATAAAACCTCAATTAAGCATCTAATAATACGTACCAATGCAAAAGCACAAATTTTGCTAATTTTTACCTCCTTTACAGTCTTTTGACTTTATTTCTTTTTCCCTTTTGTTTCCCACGTTGTTTGCAACTTTAAATTTTCTCTAAAGCACTTTCTTTTATTTTTCTTTTATAAAAAAATCACTTTTTTTTAGGATTGAAAAATTATCGAATCAGGACGGTTGATAAGCTAAGCAGGTCAAACCTTTAAATACCGAGTCGGAGCCTAATAGTCTGACCCGCTCAAAAGCACAAGGCGTGCCCCATCTGCAAACCCATGCCCCGATGTCTGACCCGTCAGATTTTTTATTAACCAAAAAGCCAAAGCTGAAAGCTCACCTTCACAAAACAAAGACATCACAAATTTCTCCTTTTTTCTTTTCTTTTTATTTTTTTCATCTTCTTTTTCACTTCTTTGTCTTTTCTTTTCTACTCTTTTTTTTTTAATTTGCTTTCTTTTTGGAAGTTTCTCGTCACCATCCTAGTGTGTTCTTTTACCAGAATTATTCCTTTTTGGCATCGTCAGTTCACTTCTATTGTTCCATCATTTTCTAAAATATTGATGTGATTTTTTTTGGGCTTGTTTTGGCATGCACAAAATGTGGATATTATTTTTGGATTAATTTGGATATAGAAATATTTGATCTCACTGTAATTTTACAGGTACATCGTGTCATCAACTTTTATAATTGATATATCACACGCATCTTGACTAATTGGCTAGCTTAATGACAATAGAATGGATTTAAATTCAAATTCACTCCGGGATCAACTTGTGTTTGAATTTTAGAATTTTATGCTTTCACGACAATTAGTTCGAGTTTCTTTTCCTACTCTATCCATATAAAAATTCAAATCCACTCAAAATATAAGTCAGTCGGGCAAAGATATAGATTTTGATTTTACTTTTCATACATGTCACGGTCGGAGCCATCTCATTTAAACTTTTATATATATTTAAAATTTGTAAATATGTCTCTACATTATAATATATATTTAAAACATGTTTTTTTTACATTACTTTGATGAATAATGAATTTCGAATATTTAAGACTTCATTGGATTGATTAAAATTTTCAAAACCTTAATAAAAAATCCACGGAACTTTTTTTGAATAATTTCACAAATTAATGAATTTCAAATCTTCGAGCTCTTATTTTATGTTATTTATAAGTTATTGTTGTGGAATTCAAATTCATCTAAAATGGAGTTATTCAACTTTTTTTCTCAAATTTAGATCCTTCAATCAAAATGTTAACATTAAACAATTGACGAAACGGGTCTTGTGTAGTTGTGTACCTAATAATCTTGAATTTTGACTTATTTATGAAAAGCCATTCTAGATTTTAAAATTGTTAGGTATTTTAGACATACATTTTTTTTAAACATGATCTGATATTATATAATAAACTTTGACACGTCAAATATCAACATTTTTAAAACCGAGTAAAATTCCATTGTGCACAATTCAACAAAATTCTTTTAGAAACAGTCCTTTTCGAGAATATTTTTTGTTCAAAACTTTCTGGTTTGATTTTGTACTACGCTGAGAGAGGCCAGGCCCAGACCCAGACCAAGTTGGACCATGACCATCCACCCAATACTCCTAATTTCAAAAGCCTGATCTCACTCGGTGCACCAGAAATTTCAGTCTGCACTCTGCATAAATACCTGTGCTCTGAGCCTAACACTGTGTTTGGCATCATCTCTTTTTTTACTGTACTCCTTTGTCTCACTTGCCAGCTCTTTTTATCTCCCTCCATACACGGCGTTATCTATTTCTCTATATTAACTTTCTCTGTTCTGCTTTCTTTCACCATTGCGTTCTCAACACTCTACACTCTAACAAATTCTCTCTCTCTCTCTCTCTCTCTCTCTCTCTCTCTAATGGAAGCTTTAGGCATTCTCAAATTCTGGAAAAATGCGGCTGCCGGAGCTGACGTCAGTTCCGAGGTGGATGACGTGCGCAATTCGGCGTTCGGCACCGACGAAGAAGAAACCGATGACGACGACTCGTTTTTCGATTTGGTTTTCAAGTCTCCCGATCGCGGTGCCGTTAGAGAACGAGACGGAGCTTCAAAGAAGGATTTTCAGTGCATCGAATCACCGAGAGATGTTTTTCTCAACAAAAATGATTTTTCAAGTTCTAAGCCTCAATCGCCGGTTACTATCCTGCGATCGGCTCCGAAGTTTAAGGTCTTTATGCTAGGCTTCAAAAAATCGTCTAAATGCGAGAAAACTGAGTCCAACGCCGAGCAGAAGGCGAGTCCTCTGAATCAGCTCTCGAGATCGTCGAAGCTCGAACAGAGCAATCGTTTCTCTGTGAAGAGCAGAGTGGCGGATATGCCGGTCGGTCCGGTTTTTGCTAGAGATAACAGCTTGAGAAGCAAAATGCTGAAAGATAGCTTCGAATACGAAACTTCTTCCGACGTCGTTTCGTCGGAGAAATCGGTGCCGAAGTATATGAGACTGATTAAACCTTTTTACGTGAAGGCTTCGAATAAGACGAAATTAACGGATTCCTTAACTCCGTCGTCTTCTCCCGTAACGGCGCCGGTGAATTTGTCTCCGAGGAAGTTTTCCGAGGTGAGTAGGGTGGGGAGCTTTAAGATCATGACGAGGAATTTAGTGAAGAGCCGATCGGCGTCGGCAGCGGAGGGGGCAGGACCACCGTCGATCCGCCGGAGAGACGACTCGTTGCTGGAACAGCATGATGGTATCCAAGGCGCCATTCTTCATTGCAAAAAATCCTACAGTTCTTCATACCAAGGTACATTCATACTTTTTACCGTCTCCATTCACAAATAGTAAAAATACAGTACATCAATTTCGCTGTTTTTATTCGAATTCAATTTTCTAATCATTCATTTCTTTGGTCAAATTTCAGAATTTTCGAAATTATGTCGAGCTGCAAGCGATCCTTCCCACGAGAAATTGAGGAGAAATTCATGTGAGGAGCAAAAACGATGCAGCATTTGAATCACAACAGGGGAAACACAAACAGCGGGAATATCCAAAAATGCTGATGATAGCATGACGTCATATTTCCAGAGCTATGATGATAATAGGATTTTGTATAAATAGGGGCAGTAAAAAATCTGAAAATAGCCGGTGGGTAGTCTGAATGCCCAATGAGTAGAGGTAGTTTTTTCCTGTAAAAAGTAATGACGGGTTTGAAAGTAGTGTAGTTTGTCTGCCAATTTTAAAGATGGAAAAAAAGAAGAAAAAAAGATTGAGGGAATGATTATATATATCTTTCGTGTGCCAGAATTTTCAGATGGTATTTTGGAACATAATTGCGATTTGTTTGAATGTATGAATTGGATTGTTCTACTTCAAATCAAAATCATGATCATTTCCAATTGTGGATTTCAATGATGGAGATTTCACTGCATTTGGGCATATAGTTGGAGGAAGCCTTGAATACTACTTTTTTACACACTAGTATCTAGATGCAAACATTTTTCTATTTTTTTTAAAAAAAAATTCTGATGGATTTTACCTTCATAAAATAGATTAGATTTGAGTTTTTTGGTGGCTTTAGCTTGTAACAAAAGATGCATAAATTTTTTTGGCTTTTTCATGCTGACGCCAATTTTTGGTATAATTTACAGCCATAAATTAGGCTAAACTAAGCGGTGATCAAGAAAAAAATTGAATAACATTCAAATCAAAATGTAACTAAAGTGGGTTGAATCAAGCACAAGTTACAGAAAGAGTAATTTATGGCAATTGGAGCGTCGATTCAGGGTCAAGCAATACACATAAGTCGCGCTTTCCCGTCAACTCCAAGTATAAATGCAGGGCAGAAAAATCACGTTTCTTGTTGACTCCATTTTTGAATCAGCCAACAATTAAAATATGGAGCGTGTTGACGGTGGCTGAAATTGTTGGTTATTTCTAATTGGTAGGTTTCGTTTTCATATTAATCAACTAATAGTGGACTTTCTCACAAAATCTCCAGACATGCATTTTTCAATATTTGAATGGAGATTTCCTAAACGATTTCCTTAATGATAAAAACTTGTATGAAACGATTTTATATGAGTTGGTTTATAGTATCTTCTATTACACGGATTCTATATCTAAATCGAATTCCAATCCAAACCCAAACTCAAACTCAAGAAAAATGCCCACATTTTTTTATGTTTTATATGATTGGTCTGATTAACTTAAGTCCATAGAACCTTTTTATATAAAACTACCTTTTTTTTTAATTCATGTTGTATTTCACTTCATGTTTCAAGTATACTATCTGTTAGAATATGACCCAATTTTGTATTGGCCCAGTTTACATTTGTCTAGTCCCCATTTGAGACAAAGTCCAACTGCAACTAGTCCTTCTTGATCCGGATATGCCCGACACGAGTTCTTGTCCGCGGGTCTTCTTTAGTTGCTTAATCTGGTCCGTCCATTTTAGATTTCTAATCTTGACCATTGAACTATTTGTTAAAAGCCCTTTATCTCCAAACCCTAAAGAACTACAATACTCAGATTTTAAACTATCCTATCTCTCTCTCGACTATCAACGGCCATTTTGTGTTCTCTCCCTAAACTCAGCTTATCTTTTCGATTCTTTGTGAATCCTTTGTGAGTTCTGAGTATTTGTGTGGTCATTTGTTGATTCCTATCCACTGTGTGTTCGATTGAGCTTCTGGCTAGCTGTCCGCTTTTGGGTTTCGGAGATCGAGGGTTTTGGGGCTGTTTTTCCTGATTGGTTTTTCCGGTGAAGAAGGGTTCGGACGGCGGTGGGTGTGGTGTCTTGTTGGTGGCCGACCTTGGGTGCGTCTGTTTCTCTTCGACGGTGAGGGGACCGCTACACACAACCTGAGCCTAAGTCACGATCGACTACTAAGCTTCGTGCTTCAATCCGGTGATACCCTTCCTTTACTTTGATTTCAGTTTTAATTCTATTTTTAGTGCTTTTACTGATTTTCTTGATTTGTTTTTGTGGCAGTGGTACGTTGCATAAAAGGTCAACCTCAATCCAGTTGGTGATTGGCTTCGGGTTGTTCTCTTAGGGTGTTTGGGTATTCTTAGTATTTCCAGCTTTTAGTTTCTTTGTCCTTTTATTCGGTTTGGATAGGAAAGTGTCTTCCCTTGTCCGTGTGCATCGCACGGCTTTATTTTCTGGTTTATTGCATTATTAGAAAAAGGCCTGTAATCTCTAATCCCTACCCGGTAAGTTGCATTCTGTAATAGTTAAGTTCGTTGGACTATTGTTGAATGGCTATGGCGTTCGTCTACGATAGCGGGGTCAATACCTAACAGTATCAATATTTTTTTTTCAAATTGTGTTTCATTTTATATTTCAAGTATTTCCACTATATGGTCATTCGAACAGATAATGTGACCCTCTTCCCGCGGTTTTCATCTTTGCCTCTCTCCAATTTTTCTTCTTTTCATTTTTCTTTTCTATTATTCCATCTTTTTTCTATTATTTTTTTTTTCTTATAATACCTAAGATGAACACATTTCTTTGAAGACAACCAAAATCTTTTTGTTGGTTTTTGGGCAATAGTAAGTGACCATTGCTTTGATTGATCCATTAGTTTAGTACCTAAAGCCCAATGGGTTTTTACAGAAAGTGTCGTTCCCCAATGTATTTGGTAATTAGTACCTCAAGCCTAATGAGTTGAATATCTTTTGTAGTCTTCCTATCAATGAACCGTCCCAATTAAGAAGACTCGGACCCAAATTCACTGAAGTTGGACAAGCAACACGTTTTTTGGGCTTTTTAAGATAATGAAGACCAAAAAGAAAAAAAAAAAAAAGAAGGCCCACTTGAGGATACAAATTACCTCTTACCATTGACTTTTATTATTGGATCAAGATATATAAAATGAAACCAGCAAACAAGGTTATATAAAAATTCATGAAGAATATATACAGGGCAGGTAATTGGCTTTTGCCTTTAGGATTTTTTTTTTTTCGAACGATAGAATTATATTAAAACAACTCAAAAACTAAAATTACAACTACAATCGTAGCCAACGGGCTAAGAGTTCCGACAAGACTAACTAAGCCAAGCGGGGAATTGGTAAAACCAATTGATTCACATGTACTAAAAACTACCCACCCCAAAACTACCCACTCCAGGAGACTTCAAGACTCCTTAAAGGAGGCGTAATACACCAAAAAACTAAAATCGGGCACGAGCAACCACTACATCTTTGCGCAGAACGAAAAAAGCGATCCGCCTACGAGTTTCGCAAATCAACCGAGGAAAGAAAACACAAACAAAATAAGAAAACAATGAAATACTAACAAACTAGAGAAAAAAGCAAAAATTGCCTCTCCTCTCCCAAATTTCTTGTCGAGCCCATCGTCTTCTCCGCTCCAAGATACCTCCGTGAAGCTCCGACCCTTTTTCGGGACCAAAAATTCCGGCCACCTTCAAACGCCAAGGGACCGCCATTTGGTATCCCTCCAATAAAAACCATGGAGGGGGGAGGGAAGGAGGGAGAGGGAGGGGGGAGAGGGGAAGGGGGCGGCTGCAAAGGGAGAGGGAGGGAGAAACTTAGGGTTTTTTTTGGGGGGGGAGTTAGAGAGAAGGGGGAGAGAAGAGAGTTAGAGAGAGAAAGGGTATTGCTTGCTTTTGCCTTTAGGATTTACTTTGCGAAAAATTGGACTCACCGACATGGCTTATGTACATCACATACTTTTGACTTTCAGAATTTCTGTGTCGTCATAAGTCCAATGTACATAAACATGAGGTAACAAATTGTGCGAAATGAGTTTCAAATTCAAATGAGGCTAGCTCCTCGTAGTGAACGGAAGATAATTTGAACAAAATAAATATTAGGGATAATCACAAAAATTACACATACGGTTTAGGCTAATTACAAAAAACTCAAATTATTTAAAATGTCAATTACTTCTTGAGATTTGTATGTGCCTAACAAATATCCCCCTTTTGACTCTTGAGGCCTCTTAAGGCGCAATTTTGTAAGTTAAAAACAAATGTTAGTATATATTTATAATTTTAAAAGCTAATTAGATTTTTTTTATAATTAGACTAAAATTGGTAGTTTATTACTTTTTGTAATTATCCCTAAAGATTAATCAAAATCAAGTAGACTTGTAGTAGAATTATTTATAAGTCGTATTTGTATAGAACAAATGATTTCAAATCAACAATAACAAAGTCATTCAACTTATTTGTATAATCTCATATTAAAATGGAATTCAAATCATTTATCTCTTATTTTGAGCTACCTTTTGAATCGATTGATTTTCTCTAAATTATCTCATCAAATTAAAATCTTCCCTTTTGAAATTAATTAGTTATGATATTATTCAAAAAAAAAACTCTATACATTTATTATTTTCAGTTTAAATTAAAATAAATGTAAAACTCTTACATCCTGGCAAATGAAACCAAATTAAGCAAACTCCGTAAACTATTGGCCATCTGGATACTTTTATCAGGGCATCACCAGTGGTAAAAACCACAAACCTGCTTTTTTGTGGATCCCACACTGACACATCACTGCCACATCAAAAGTAAAAAACCTCACAATTTTCTACACAATCAAAAAACCTCTCTAACAACTTTTTTATGGATCCCACACTTAAATTATTCCTCTTTAAAAAATATACTAATTTACATAAAGTAAATATTTAAAAAAACAAAAAGAAATGTTGAAATTCAAAAGTCAAAAGCTAGAAAATATTTTTTTTAATAAAATATTGGGGTGGGAACTTGCAGCATTATGTGCTGCTATTTAGTTTTTCAAAAAAAGCAGGTTTGTAACTACGGACTAGTTTTTGTGCAAAAACCTCAAACCTCTCCCCCCCAATGGACAAGCGCTTTTTTGCCAGCTTTTTTCCTCCCACAAACCTCTCAAAAAAGCACCATTGGAGGTGCTCTCAACCAATGAGCACCCCTCTTATGACATCCGGCCCAAATGATTTCCCCAAAGTCACGAAAACGCTACAGGCCCAAAAATCATGAATATGGCCCACACTCTCCAATGTTTTCCATGTGCC
Source organism: Rehmannia glutinosa (assembly GCA_016081115.2). Taxonomy (NCBI): domain Eukaryota; kingdom Viridiplantae; phylum Streptophyta; class Magnoliopsida; order Lamiales; family Orobanchaceae; genus Rehmannia; species Rehmannia glutinosa. The sequence goes on from JABTTQ020001115.1 coordinate 153,099, forward strand.
CACCACTCACCTGCTGCCACGTAACGACACACACAAGTTGTACGTACGCACGTTCATTTCTACTCTCCGACGTGGGGTAAGTAGATGCTACCCAAGTGGGTAGTGCCCAACTTCCGTAGGATTGTGATGCCGTCACCCTAGTCCCTAAATATCTCCAAATAAGATTCCACCACCAAAATCAACGCATACATTTATATATGTTATTTTATTTTAATAATATATCCAGGGGCGTAGCTAAGGGGGGCCACCCCGGCCCCCTGTGCACTCCAAAAATTTTTTTGTACCGTTTTTTTTTTTGAAAAAAATAAAAAAAAATTTATATGTGTTTTTTTAAGGGAAAAAAAATTAAATTAGGGAAAAATGAGAGAAAAAATTTGCATTAGGAACAACAAGTCGGGCTAGCTACACCCCTGATTATATATCCCTTGCCTCCTTCATGTAAGGCTCAAAAGTTTAGTTAATTTATGTATATATTTATATTTATAAATTAAAATATCAATATGTTTGTAATTTCATTAAATTATGCTAATTTTTTTAAGTTAGATTTGGTGAAGCACAAAATATATAGTACTATTCATATTTTGATTTTTTAGAAATGAAAAAGAGGAAATGAGAGTTAGATGAGATTTGAACTTCAATTTGCTCGCCGATGAACAGAATTAAAGAGTCATAATTAGTTTATACAATTATATATTAGGTATATATTAATTAAATTTCTTTAATAAAAGGGATATATTATTTTAAATACAGTTTACCTCTAATTTTAACAGGAGTTCACAAATTTGAATTTCAAAAATACAAACCCTAATGCCGTCAAGCTTTTTAACGTCCGTTACCACCTCGAACCCATCAAAGCAGATTGGGAATTTCTTTTCTCGATTTCCGTTATTCCTAACCACCAGGTTCGGATTCCTCGAACCTCAGGCTCCGTAACTCCGATCCTCAACTGCTCTTTTAAAAACATTCGACTTTCGTTTCCCTTTCTTTCGTATTCAAGCAAAAAAAAGGAGGATTCAAAATTTTCGAGTAGAGTGCTGAAAATAGTTATTGCCCGGCGGCGATTGAGATCGGAAGTTTGAATCGATGGCCGATCACGCCGGCGAGCACGAAAAGCACGAATCTGTTGCTGAATCTCTGATTGATAAGATCACGGATAAATTCCATGGAAGCGATTCTTCTTCTGATTCTGAAAATGAGAAGGATAAGGACACCAAATCGGCGGCCTCTGCAGTGAAAGCCAAGATCTACCGCCTATTTGGCCGCGAGAAGCCAGTGCACAAGGTTCTAGGCGGTGGAAAACGTACGAATATTGTATTTTGTGTTTTTCGATTATCATTGAATATTTACAGATATTTGCTTATATTGTTTAATTTGTTTTTGATGTGTTTGGATTCGATGGTATGCAAATGCTAAAATGCAAAACAAAGTGTTGCTTTTTGGCAGTGTTTACTTGAAATATGATTTTTTTCCTTTGTTCTTAATTGTAGATGAACCTTCGTACCCCTTAGGTTTCCGGATTTTAATTGTCATGTTTAAATTGCGGAACGTGACTCGTCTTCTGATTGTTTTGACTTGATAATTCTCTGTGTTGGTGGTTATGACAGTATGGAAACTTGACTCTTCTTTTAATTGTTTTTACTTCTTGTTATGAATCCCGACATGCTGTATTCACTTGGTGAAATTTAGATTTGATACCAATAAAATGCAGAAATACGCTATACTAGTACATTGTGATGCTTTTATTTTGGAGTGGACACTTAATTTTTTTTGATTTCTTAAAGTAAGCACCTATGGTTTTCGCAAATCTGTTTATAACACTGATGTTGTTATAGAATTAGTCTATAAGATTGAGTTGCTGGTGATTTATGGCAAGATCTATTTTACTTTGCTTCCATCTAAATGGAATTTTTTTTGTATGATGTTAAATTCCATTTGCAAGTGTAAGTTGTTAACTGTAATATGGGTTTAATGGCCAGTTTGCTTTTCTTTTTGTTGCTGTATTCACAAATGGTTTTGTTTTTAATTATGATTCTGGGTCTTTCAAGCCGATCTGCTGAAGACATTGATTGGCATAAAAGCTTTTGAAATTGGCTTTCCAATGTTGAAAAATCAGATGAGTTTCTAATGATGGAATTTGGGAAAATTACCCTATGTGCTCTTTGTACATCACTCCTCCAATAAATTAGGATACAATTGGTTTTAATTGCCGATTTTTTATCAATGACGTACTTATTTTTCTGGCAGCTGCTGATATTTTCTTATGGAGGGACAAGAAAATTTCCGCTGGTGTTCTTGGTTTCGCCACTGCAATTTGGGTGCTTTTTGAATTGCTTGAATATCACCTGCTCACACTGGTTTGCCATATCCTGATTCTTGGTCTGGCAATCCTTTTCTTGTGGTCAAATGCGTCCACCTTCATCAACAAGTATGCTACCTGATGACCTAGAACATCAACATACTGTGGTTACTTTTTTCATGTGTCTAACTCTTTGTCTATTCTTCTCAGGTCCCCACCTAAGATCCCAGAAGTCGTTGTTCCTGAGAATATTGTCCTGGGTGTGGCTTCAGCCCTTAGGATTGAATTCAATGGAGCTTTCGCCCAACTTCGACAAATAGCATCTGGGAAAGATATAAAAAAGTTTCTTGCAGTATGTTTATATTCTTATTCTTATCACACACATTCACACTCTCCTGGTTTGTGGGACCATTCCATGCTCATTAGAATATTGCATTCTGGATTTTTAGGTGATAGCTGGCCTTTGGGTTCTTTCAATACTCGGAAGCTGCTGGAACTTCTTGACCCTGTTTTACATATGTAAGTTTTGCTGGCTTCTTTATCTGTCAATGGTGCTTGCCCTGGTTTTATGAGTTATGGTCGTGTGCTCATTGTGTTTTTCTTGGCTTTTGTCTTAATACCCTCATATACAGGTTTTGTTTTGTTGCACACGGTGCCCGTGCTTTATGAAAAATACGAGGACCAGGTTGATGCTTTTGCTGAGAAAGCTGAGGCTGAGCTCAAGAAACAATATGCCGTTTTCAATGCTAAGGTTTTGAGTAAAATCCCGAAAGGTCCGCTCAAAGATAAGAAGTTTGCTTAGACCCGATGATGAGGTTTTGCTACTAGATATTTCTCGGGTAGCTGTGTTTTAGCATTTTGTTGTTGTCGCTCAGTTGTCTGATAGAACCCATGTTTGGTGGTTTGTTTTTGACTACATCTGGGTTCATAGTTTAAGACGGTTGTGGTATTTTATAGGCAGTTTTGAGTTTGTTTTTGTCACTACAGTTTTTAATTAAAATGCTTCAGTGATAGCCGAATATTTATAGGCACAATGAATGGCCTAACTTTCTTTTGGCTTGGTGTCAGGCGTGCTCATTTCTACAAATTGCGATCAAAATCATCTTGTATTGGGTTACTCTGAGAGAATTTAGGCCTTGTTTGTTTATGTTTTTAATGGCCTATTTCCAGTTTCCAACTATACATAAAAGTGGAATCATGTTTGTTGGAAATCATCATTTTCATTTTCTATTTTTCACATAAAACATCTCAAACCTATAATTTTTATTCTCAAACATATACACTACCCTACATCACTCATCATTACTTATCAATCACTATTCTCATATTTTAACCCAATTATATATGTGGGACCCACCATTATCAATTTTATCTATTTAAAAATTACTTTCTTTAAATTATAACTATCTAATGGGACCCACCAACTATAATCTTACAAATATAATATTATATATTCAAATTAAAATATTGAAGTAGACCCCACCACTACCAACTTTTCAATTATTATATACATAAAATAATATTTCAAAACTAATCAAACCAAACACAATCTGATTTCCAACACTACATAAAACACATTTCAATTCATTCATCCAAACACAATCTCAATTTCCACACGAAAACCAATAAATTCTCAAAATTCTATTTCCAACTCCAGAAACTGGAAATGGACCATGGAAACATAAACAAACAGGCCCTTAATCTTACTCATTTTTCAATGTTTGATTCAATTTTTAAGTTTTACCAGCATTCATAGATGATGATCTAGAAATTGGTTAATATTGCAACAACATGGTTTTGTTCTTGAAAATTCAAGTATTTTTATTCTTTTATAACTATATACACCTCTGATTTTATTCCGCAATCAAAGTACTCCAAAGATCAAGAGCCTAACATTAAATCAGCCAAACTCATGTGGCTGGTGTTATAATGACATCAACACATTCTCAAAGCTAAGATATCATTCTGCACTTGATATAGGACATTTGACAACATTAATTTATAAACGGAAGCTACTATATCTTGAATCCTGTGAAGAGATAATCAAAGGACAATTAAGCAGAGGCTGGATTCTGCAAGCCAGAGTGTCTTAAGAAGAAACAATTTATCCGATGACATAAACTCAAGAATTTCTTCAGAAACATTTATGTATACAGTTACGTCGTTTCACGCGTTTATGTTACCATGGAGCAGTTTTCATGGTTTTGCATATGGTAGTTGAAAATCCAAATGCCCTGTAACTAAAACCAATGCTAGCATGGCATTGGGAGCTCAAAGATATGAATAAAAAATCAGAATACTAATTACAAATATATTTTGTTGAAATACGGATAGTTTTTATCCATTCACATCTTTTGCGGGGGAGATCCAAGGGTCTTCAAGAATGTAAAAAAAAAAATGATCCAAACTTTGTGATGTTTTGCCATCATATGATTATTGGCCAATCTGCCTTGGATAAGCCCACAGCTTGAACATAGACACATCTTCAGTATCACTGTCACTATCTGAAGAAGATTCTGATAGAAGCCCGCCATATAAAACATAATCAACAATCTGGCAATGCAACAGAAGCAAAGTCCACATATTATACTTGGTTTCAATGGCAGAGAGGGGGCCTTTTTATTTATTTTTCCACATAATTTTATTAAAATACAAAAAAATGTTACAGTTTATGTAATAATTTTTTTCAATTTCGTGTGGCCCACCCTACTTTCGTGTACCGGCCCTCCCCACTATCATGGGCTGGCTACGCCATTGCGGTTTTAAGACAAATTACAGGTATTTGTGACGAACAAATGTCAAAATTGATTTAGAGAGAATGATTTGTGGAATTTACCTGTTGTGTTGAGATGGGCATGATTTGGTGGTCGATGCCCTCTTTTGTACTAAGTTCATTTGAACATTTGTAGCTACTTAGCCAAACAATTGCACAGCAACTCGAACAATATCCCCTATAAGTTTTGAACTTTCTATAACAAGTCTCTGCATTAAATACACCCACTATTACAAAAGGCAGAAAGATCTTATTGGCATATATTATAACGAGATATAACATCCTCAGCAAACCATATAAATACACAAGGAAGTGCATTACTAGTCTTCCTGATAGATAATGGATTTGTTCACCATTGAATCCCATGCATATCCTTTCTTTGGGGTTAAATATCTTGAAACCTCACACACAGTATATAGTCCGTGGCGTCCGAGATTGCTAGTACAAAAGAGGAAGTACATACAAGAAGCAGCTCCTGGAAGGTTTCTAGGCAAAGGAAACATGAATGAACCGAATCCACTCTAGAAGGAAAGGAAATATAAGAGTGTGTACAGTTAATATGAGTTTAAAAGAATTAATGGGAACTATCCACAGTCACAAGATGTTAGATGTACCTTCAATTTGAGAGTCCATAACATAGAAACTCCATAGTTAAAAATGCTTGACTTGAAGCGAATTTGAGATGAGTGACCTCCTGGGAACTGAGGGTGGGGAGTGATTGCTAATGTAAAAGAGGAAGCACGGACAAGGAGCGGGCCTTAGAAAGCTTCGAGGCGATAGGTCGAAGGTGGGTCACTACAATTGGTACCAGAGTGAGACCTTTCCTAGTATGGTGTGGTTCCGGGATGAACCAAGCAGAAGTTGGCGGGCATGTGACGCTTGGGTGATGGGGGCGAAAAGTGGGGCAAAAATGTTTTTTTAGTCCACTAAGTGGACGACTTGAGAGATTTAGTCCACACTTTTAAATTTTTTTGAAATTAGTCCACTAAGTGGCAAAAATTCGGATTTTTAGTCCAGTGACCTGCAATAGCAGGTCACAATCCTATGTGGAATTTTGGAGGGAAATAAATATTATTTTCAATGTAAATTAGGTAAAAATATAATATTCATTATGAATAAAATAAAAATAATTTACAGAATATATTTAAATTATTTGTTAATTTGAAAAATGAAAAATAATTTTAAAAAATCCATGAAAAACAAAAATAATGTTAATATTTAAATTATTTGTTAATTTGAAAAACGGAAAAATAATTTTAAAAAATCCATGAAATACAAAAATAATGTTAATATTTAAATTATTTGTTAATTTGAAAAATGGAAAAATAATTTTAAAAAATCCATGAAAAACAAAAATAATGTTAATAAAATTTAAGATATTTTAATTGGAGAAATATATTGAAATTATAAAATAAAAAATTATTTATATCATATGTTTAAATTATAAATTATTTAATTGTATAAATAACATTTTATATTTACAATTAAAGAGAAATAATTAAATTGTTTTTATACAGTTTTTTAAAATTTAAATATCTTTTATGCAGATTTTTGTAATTAAATAATTTTTGTACAGTTTTTAAAATTTACATAGTTTTTATACTGTTTTTTTTTATAATTCAAAGTTTTTATACAGCTTTTTAAAAAATTCTTGAAAAATAAGAATAGTGTTAATAAATTTTAAATATTTTGAATATATTTATTAAATCAAAATATTTAAATTATATTAACATTATTCATTTTTCATCAATTTTTTAAAAAAATATTTTGTGTTTTTCGACTAATAAAAAAAAATATATTCCGCAAATTATTTTTATTTTATTCATAATGAATATTATATTTTTACTTAATTTACATTGAAAATAATATTTTTTCCCTCCAAAATGCCACATCAACAAAAACAATTCATATTTTGAGGCAAGAAAAAAAACAAAAAGAAAAAAAAATTCCACATAGGATTGTGACCTGCTATTGCAGGTCACTGGACTAAAAATCCGAATTTTTGCCAATTAGTGGACTAATTTCAAAAAAATTTAAAAGTGTGGACTAAATCTCTCAAGTCGTCCACTTAGTGGACTAAAAAAACATTTTTGCCCGAAAAGTGGTGCAAAAGAGGAAGCACGAACAAGAAGTTGCTCCTGACAGGCTTTTGGTGCAGGGAATCATGAATGTATCGAACCCAGAAAAGAAGAGGAATTCAGAAACTGACTATGCACTATGCAAGTATAGGACTATACAGTTAAGGACAACTCAAACGAATTAATAGGCGCTATTCATACTAACAAGATGCATATTCTCTTCGGAAGCCCATAAAATAGAAACTCCATGCTTAAGTGTGATTGATTTGAAGTGTATATAAGGGGATGAGATCTGCCGTCAATCACTAAATTGTACTTAGAAAGGTATCTTATTTCACCATAGTTCTAACATACCTTTAAAGGCTGTTTTGAATGCACATCTCCAATCAAAACCAACCCCATTACCAATGTCGTCTAGAGGATGGATCTTGTCGTCATTCTTAGTCATTCCATGCATTTTAAATCCACTGTGCTTTGTAAAATTGTCAGATTTGTAAAAGAAAGTAGCATACAACGATTTCCACAGATGGTTCTCCCTGGCTGCGGCATTCCATGGCCTGTGAATTAAAGCCCCAAATAATAAGATGCTGATCCAGTATGTTTAACTTATGTGATGCAGGATATGTGATCTTAAATAAGAAGCAAATTAAGCAGCCAAAAGAGAAAGTACCGGCATACTGCAGAAGCAGAAACAAGAGACTGTACATCCAAGAAGCTAAATATATGTACAAGAACATCTTGTGGAAGCAGAGTCAAACCTGGAACATAAAAAGGGAAAAAAAAACTAGTTGATCTGAAAAATGAAAACATATGATATACAAAAGAGTGATGGCCCATGCCCATCTTGCAATAGCTCTCTCTACAATCATCAATCACATCCATTAATAATTACTGCAAAAACATCACACCAACTGCTATCATTACAGAATCACATTAGAAATACACTATCAACTCCAACTTAGTTTTCCAATCACCAATCACATTGAATCAGTTCTTTTATACAAAAACCATCATATCAGTTATCATCATCATATTTTCATCTTATATCGATTAACACTTCATAATCTATTCTTACTTTTACCAAATAATTCTTTACACTATTCTCTTCAAAAATAGAATGAGTCATCCAATCACACCCTAAGCTTCTACTCTTCCCTCCCTATATTATGAGGCATAAGTTTTTAGAGGAGACATATATTCCTTTTCATCTTTGTTCGAAATTCATCCACCTAAAACAAACTATTTAGACCTCTAATTACAATAAACACCAACTAAATAGAATATAATAATAAAAAAAAGACAAAAAAAAAAATACCTTCTTCCTCCTGATTCGTCTTGGACTTTCTCTTACTCGCGACAACTGCATGCTTATACTCCGTAACTGCCAACGCTCTCTTTTGCTTCGGGAAAGCAAATTCCGCACTTTGCAATAGGGAATTAGCAGCTGAAATAGCAGATTGCGTCTGCAACCTAGATTTCAAATCAATAAATTACCAAATAATTCAGCAAACTCAAAAAAATCTCGATAAATCGTAAGAGAGTTGGATTTTTGGCTTACTCAGGGAGGAGGCTGAAGGCGAAAAGTGTATCCTGAAAAATAAGGGATTGGAGATTTTTGGGGGATGCTGAGTATGCATTTCTGAGAATGGAGCTCAATTCTTTAGAGGCAAATACGTATAGGGAGGGTTTGGGGAGGGATTCTTTAAGGCCTAACGCTTGGTATCTATCAATTGGATTAATGGCTTTTCGATTTAGGGTTCCCATTCGACGGATTATTGAATAATTTGTCAGATTAGAAGAAATTCAGAAAGAATTTGACAGGATAAATGGATAATGCGTAGGGATTCAACTTAGGGTAAATGGGATGTCACCCCCTAATTTAACAATTTCTGGCACATAATTAAATATAAAATTGAACGGATCTTTCTAATGGGTATTCTTGACATGTCAAAATACCAAAATTCACAAAAGCAAAAAAAAAAAAAGAAAATTTTAAAATTATTTGCAATTTTTTAAAAAAAAAGAAGTTATAAAAATTCAAAAACTTATTGAAAAATCTAAAATTGAAAATATTAAATCCGATAATTTGTTTAAAAAACTAAAAATAATAAAAAATAAAAATTATTTTAAACTTCTAAATTATAAAAAGAAAATATGGAAATTGTTGAGAAAACTATAAATCATATATAAAAAAATTGTCATTTATTTAAAATATTTTAATTCCAAAAAAAAAAACTCAAAACTGATTTTGGAATAATTTTAAAACTTTTTAGAAATATAGGATATCAGAATCATGATATTAAAATATGAATTTTTTTAGAAAAATTTTACAAAGAGTTTGAGTTTTTTTTTTTTTTTTTGGAATTTCAAATATATTAAATAAATGTCAAATTGTTTTATAAATGATTTATAGTTTTATCAACATATCCATATTTTATTTTTATAATTTTAGGGTTTTAATATAATTTCAAATTTTTTTACTATTTTTAGATTTTTATCATATTATCTTTTTTTTTACAAAAAAAAAATAGACTTTTGAGTAAGTTTGGATTTTTTATAATTTCTTTTTAATAAATTACAAAAAAAATTAAATTTAAATTTTTTTTCTTTTGTGAATTTTGGCATTTTGGCTTGCCAAGAATACCCATTAGGCCCCCTCAATTTTTATATTTAATGTCTTAGCCCGAATGGGCTTTTGGGGGACAAAGTGCTCTCATTAGTTTAAATTTAGGGGGTGAAGTGGTGTTGTGTTGATTTGGGGGTTATGTGCCAAAAATTGTTAAATTAGGGGGGTGATATGTCATTTACCCTTGAACTTATATTTGGAGGTCTCGAACGTAGGTAGTTAAATACTTTAAATATGGATGGGAAAATTTTGGCGTTTAATTTTTTATACGAGTATATGAAAAGTTACGGTTAAAAATCGGTAACAAATATGGAAATGATTAATATATGAATTTGTAATACGGTAAAATACAAAATGTAAACTAATTATTTGGAAGTAAAATATCACTTATTTTGACATTATTTTTATAGAAATTGTACTTATACTAATGTGCAGACTATATAGAAAAAGATTTAAAGTAATGTACTATTATTTAGTTTATAATTATGGCATAATTTTAAAATAATTATTTAATAATAATTATATACTTATAATTTATTAATGTTCTTACTTTATTAGTTATATAATATATTAATTAATACTTATAAATTGTGTTTGAATAATTTTAAGATTATTTAAATATTATAAAATTATTAAAATGAAGCATTATTCGGGAAGTACTATACGGATATCTATAAGTGAAAGTCATACATGAGACCGTCTCAAGGTTTTAGGTTCATAAAACAGTTTGTATAAAACAGTTTGTAAAGAGGAAGTCTTATATGAGACCGTCTCATGAATCTAAATTAATGAGACGGTTCCTAAAACACACATGGATATCTTTTCATGGGTATTAGTTTGGGTCGAACTTCTATTTAAATATAGGATCCGTCTCATGAATTATATCCATGAGACCGTCTCATACAAGTTTTTGTGGTTTGTAATAGAGAATCCAAACTGGTTTGTCGGACATGCGAATTTACTACTTAATTAAAGTTGAAAGGAAGTTTGAACATATTAAGAACGAACATCGTTCAAGTGAACAAAAACAAAATACTGAATTGGCCACAATTTTCATAAATATATAAGCATTATGAATTTGCAATATGCTGATTCACGAGCTACCATAAACACGAACACATTCAATATAAACACACGCATTTCTATTGCTACAGGCTTTAAAAGTTCATAGGGATAACCCATCCATACACAGGCAGAACATTTCTTGATGCTGGCAGGTATAACATTACTATCAGTAATGAAATATCCACCAATCTACTCTCCTTCAATAATACATGAACATAAAGCACTCCAATGTAAATTAATTACGTCCTAACTTTAATCTTAGAATGACTTAGGCAGATTCTTGTTTTTGCTCCAACACTTCTAATTTTCTCAAGTAATTGCCACGTTCCTCAAGAAAATCGATGAGTGCGTCTCAAAATGCATAAAGCCCGACACTTTAAAGGAAGTAAGTTAACTGCTCTTTCTTTCTTGAACCTCCTTCTCCGTATAATTCGTTCCACTGCTTTAGCTCACCCATTATGGATCCCTCAGAAGCAAAACTTGCAGCAACCTGCATGACCATCCACAAATTTCTTCAAGAATGTGCAGCCTTAAAATTTAAATTGATTTATAATTTTTCCTGGATGTAACCACTGACTTTTTTCAAATTTATATGTACCGGTTAATAAGGACCGAGTATAAAACGGTAGTGAATAGCCATGAACAGTGGAAAAACAAACTGTGGTGTAAACATTGTTTCATGATAGGATAAGGGTTCTAAAGCCAAATCGAGTAGACACAGAACAAGATTAATGTTTTGCCAATAAATACTGAAGCATTGTAGGATTTATAATTTCCAAGGGATGTTTAAAAGAATGGTCTCATTGTACCTGATTCTTTGCCTGCCTCATGTCTTCCATGCTCAAGGGCCTTAAAGAAATTACTTTTTCCTCTTTAGTTTCTTCTGAAGTAGCAGAAGCATCTTCGGAACTCTCACCTTCTTCTTCTCTCTGTTTCTTTTTCTAAATCGACAAAGTGATCAACAAAGGATGTTAAAAATTGTTATGGGATATTATAATTGGACAGGTGGAAATAAAAAAATTAATATACCTTATCTTTCTGTCTTTCTTGTTGTATGAGTTCTCTCACTGGCCGGTAAGCCGCTGTTACACATATATTCTGCGAGCAATAGTTATTGTCACAAGTCAGTGACTCAGTGCCAGATGACTTAAACTTAAATTTGACAAAATTTTCAAATAAACAATTCAGACCTTGAGATCACTTCCACTATATCCTTCTGTCATTACTGCTAGCTCTTTGAAATCTAGGTTTTCCACATTTTCTTTTGACAGCAGGGTTCTCAAGATCATTTCTCTGTTCTCCACTGATGGCAGACCGACCATGATTCTGTTTAACATAAAATTTAATTGTCAGTCTGGTTGCCAAGTGCATGATCATATGAGCATATGATCAATTGCCTTCTAATACATACTAGTGAAAACTTCTTATATCTGAAAAAAAAATTTGGATAATTACAAAAACCCATTGAGGTTTGATTCCGTATTACATTTTACCCCTTCATAAACAAAAAATGTTTCAAAACACCCACTGATATTTATAATCATGTTACATTATCCCCTTAAATTTAAAACATGGTCAAACCTGAGTTTTTTTTTTTATTTTTAAGTTTTGAAACATCTCTGGATTTTTTGTAATTAGCCCAAACCTCAGGCTTTTTTTTGTAATTATCCCCCAAAATAAAAGTAAAATCTTGATATGCAGTAGTAAACAAAAGTTTGGTAAACTTACAAGATGATGTCTTTAGTCAATATATGAAAAAAACAAGCAAATAAAATACGAATCATTATGAACGACTCTATTTTTTCATAATGGAATCGAAAAACATAAAAATACTAGGATGTCATATTGTGTATTTACCTGCGTTCAAAACGCCTTATAATAGCTTCATCAAGGTCAAAAGGTCTGTTTGTTGCTGCAAGAACAAGAATCCGCTCTCCCGGTTTAGTTAACAGCCCGTCCCAATGTGTCATGAATTCGTTTTTAATTTTCCGCATCGCTTCATGCTCGCCTACTCTTGTCCGCTGCCCAAGCATACTATCAACCTCATCTACGAATATGATGGTCGGGGAAACTTTTGCCGCAAGGGTGAAAAGAGCTCGAACATTTTTTTCATCTTCTCCGAACCATTTTGAAGTGATAGTCGACATTGAGACATTTATGAAGCTAGCCCCGGCCTCATTGGCAATAGCTTTTGCAAGCATTGTTTTTCCTGTACCTGGAGGACCAAAGAGTAGTATGCCTCTGCAAGGCTTAAGAAGCCCACCCGTGAAAAGGTCTGGCCTTCGAAGAGGAAGCATGACGAGCTCCTGAAGTGATTCTTTAATCTCATCTAGAGCACCAATATCGGAAAATGTCACTCCGATCTCATTTGCAGGGATCACTTCTGGCCTTATGCGTTTTTCGAATTCATTGTCCGGAAGAACTTCCTGGCATAATCAAGACAGAGTTAAACAAGATTAAAGAAATAAAAGCATAGTATTTTAAGGAAATGAAAAGGTAGAAAGCTAAAAACATATTTTCCTGAACTACCAATAAAGCATTTTTCACACGACATATAATAAGTTCGAAATTGTTGAGACCTGACAAATGGTGGACTTACCGGGGGCTTTGAGATCAATGCATTCTCACCATCTGCCTTTGTTGCCGAATTTGACTTTTCTGCCTCGGTCTTGTTCTCAGATTTTGGGTTTTCAGACTTCGATTCAGGTTTCGCTCCAGCATTCTCTTTTCCATCAGTATCCTAAATTGATCCAAACAAGAAAATTATAGAGCGGCAATTTGAGAAGGTTAGTTGAAGTTTTGGGAAGGCAGAACAACTGTTAAAATACAAACCTTGAAACATTCAGCATTAGTCTCCATTTTGAGAGTATCTTTGCCACAAGATTTACCCTCTTGAAAAATGCTTAATCCATGGGATAAACTGCACCACAAAAGCAGTCGATTGAAGACGCATACATTTACAATGTGAGGGAAGCATAAAAAATTGAAAGAAATATGAAATACTAAACAAAAGAACAAATTATGACATATCTACCTGTTAGCTGATATAACAAGCTTTCCATTGCGATACTCTGGGTCCTTGTTATTCATCAAATGATATGATAAGGCAGAAACAACAATTTCCTCTATGTAGTTACCGAGAACCATGGTGTCACCATGACAGATTGATCCTAAATCATCACACTCGAGATCATTTGCTGCAAGTACCTCAGCAATATGGTTTTTTCTATCCTGGAACTGGATCTTTCTCATATCCTCTTCCAGTTGACTTTTCCAGTTCACAAGACGAGTTTCATCTTCTGGCGGCCTAACCTCGATGTTGTAAGGAAATAAAAGATTTAGTCTGTCATCTACTTCAACAGAATCCTCAGCAAGGTCCAACATCCGTGAACCGAGAACCAAAACTGATCCAGTTAATTTCTTCAACATTCTATCGAACAATTTGTACAGTCTCGAGGAATGGAGAAAGACTTTATCAACATCCCGAATGTAGAGAATGATGCAGCTTGTTTGAGAAACTGAAACTAAAACCTGCATGGAACATCTTTCTTTATTAATATCATAACGAAATTCGATGAAGCCAATATTTCTTAAGGCAAACGAACTGGAAGAGTCATCAAAATCACACATCATATCAAATAGTCTCGACGTCAAGGATATCAAAGAAGGAATAATCAAAAGAAATAAGTAGAAGAATGAGAGCCAGTTTTTGACATGAGCCATCAATTGACGATGCAATTACCTTATAAAGTGACTGTACGAGAAGTTTCTCATCAAAAGACCAGCTGCAAACGCGCTTGGAAGGGGCTAAAAAGTCGAAACAAAAACCAGTGAGATATTACATTCCATTTTGCAGTTCCTGTCAAAGTGCTTAACGCTTGCTGGGAAGTACATGGTATATATATTTGTTACCAAAACTAATGCACACACAAGAAAATCCGTGGAAAACAAAATCAAGTAATCTTGAGGTATTAGGTTGTAGGGTGGTATATGAAATGGAATGCTTTGCCAAAAGCCTAGATAGAACATCAGGAGTAAAGAATTTTGGGGCATCATGAATCTAAGAAAGGACCCAAAAATGACTTTAATTGCAATGATAAATGTCAACTCCTCAAAATATACTGGATTTTGGACCAGAAGGTTATAAATAGCAATTAAATTGATAGAGTGAAAAATATGCTTCAAGCTTGTAACAGTAACAGATTAATGCAATCAATTACACTTGAGGAGAATTATATGCAAACCTGGATTTGAAGAGGATTGCAGCCCACTGATGCTACTCATATCTGAAGAGACAGAGGAAATTCTGCGAGGCCTTAGAGAAGTGTTGACTCCTTCAGTATCCCTTTAAGGAACAGAATTGAGGTCATATAGATATTCAGTCTAAATTGGATTTCTGATGTTCTGCAGAGAATTTAACTAAGCATACCTTACTGCCGCATCCAATCCACTTCTTTGACCAGATAATGTGCCTTCACAAAAATATTTCATAAGCCTCATTATATCAGAATGCTAAAAGAGATCGGGGGGATTGAAAAACATTTTCTCAATCTTTTATGTTTTTCAATTTTTTATATTTTAACAAATACATCCAATATGGTATTTAAGCTTTGTGATTCACAAGTATTGATGGACATGCCTCGATTCTAAATTGCTTACCATGTTAACTTTTCAAATGACCTGAAATTACTACTTTACCAAGTTTTACATGTAGATCATAAACGCTAAGATGTCTAAGAAGGAAATCCTTGAAGGGTGAACCTGTAAACACTAAGTTTATTTCAAAAGGTGGATAAGACTGAAAAGTTTGTCATGCTTCCCTAAGAGCTACATTTCCCCAAAAAAAAAAAAAAAAAACAAAGATGAAAAAGGAAAAAAACCGATAATCATGGTTCATAAGATTTTATGATTTCACTCTTGTCATAGATGCTGTTTTCGCAAACCTTGTGTTAACTCGACTATGGATTACAATACCAGCCAAAATCACTATTCCACTTATTTCAGACGCAAAACATAATTATGTAAATTAGAGTAAACAAATAAAGTCTCAAATCGACTCAGAAGCATAATGGAAAATTACATCATGTATTATGTTCATACCTCTGTTATCATCTTTATACGGAAGCATAGAGAAGGAACCAAAAAAACTGGACATTCGTTGTAATGTTGATTCTGAGATAGACCTCTTGACAGACTACAACATAAAAAATATTATGTTAGTATACATTTCCCTTTTAAGCAAAATAATTTAATTAGTAACTTCAAATTTATGGAAATAGTGCTGACAGAGTCTTTCTTGATGATACCATGCTTGCTTTGCATCTGTATCAATTGCCAAATAAAGAAAGCAAGAAAATAGGTAAGAACAAGTATTCAGAAAGACTCAGCACTAGAAAATATAGAAATCAACTATCACCACCACCTTAAGAGAAAAGTCATTTATATCCAACAGTATCAACTTTGCTTCAAAGTGATGTGCCAGAGCCTTGGCAAGCATTTGCTGGTATAGTTCTAAAAGAAGGAAAAAACACAATAAGACTAATGCAACAAAAGAGCGAAGATGAGTGTTTAGTTTTCAACACAATTAGGGAATGGGCAAAAATTGTGCATACCTGCAGGCCCTGAGAGCAATATAGCCCTACTTGCAGGAGAAAGATTTCGAGTGTGCTTCGATACATCTAAGTGTTTTAGATGAACATATGCTGCACTTGTTAATAATACACGCGTTCGTTCACTGTCAAAGTCATCAAAAGGAGGAGGAATGTAAATTAGTTATTGAATACACCATAACTACTTCTGCCTAAGCTTGCGAAAAAAGTATGGAGTAACTACTAGTAGATCTTGAATCCGCAACGCTATTCGAGTATCCTTCAGGGCACAAGTAAATAATTTCCAATGATTTAGAGAAAGTTGGCTTTGAATGAACTTTTATTTTGATACAGCATTATCCACTAAACCAAATCTTAAACATAAACGATGAACACATTAAATACAGAAAACAAGGAAACGTCTTCAATTTGATCTATTTCAGGTGAAAACTGCAAAATTGCTAGTTATTTAACAACAGAACTCGTGTTTTTAGGTACAGATAGTCAATAGCTCACCGTCACTGTCTACAAAAGGAAAAATTCTGAATGAAACCAATCTGGAAACATTTTCTAATCAGAGACGCTATGATTGCCAGTAATGCATAACAAAAGTAAGCACCATGAAATATTTGAATCTTCTCAAATTATTCTAAACGACCCAACTAATCATAGTTTTTTTCTCCTTTCCTCACTTAGTTTAGATATTCCGCAAGATGTAACCGTTTCACGTCAATGACAAGGCATACCCAGACTTTTTCCTTGCGAAGAACATATAAAGACGCCACAAATCAAAGAACAGAGGTAAAAAAAGATATTTAAAAGCGATAATAGGAAGAAAAAAAACTTCAGACGGAGCATGAAATGTTTATTTATTTATTTTTCCGTATCTAAACTTACCTGAGATAATACGGAAAGTCCTCAAATGTAACTCTGCTCTCCTTCCCATCAACAACCAATCTGAGAATCTCCAGCTCTAGTTGCTCGGCGGAGATGGCATCCACCGCCGCGAAGCTCGTACCTCCGGTCCATCTTCCGACGGTCGAACCGGACACCAAACCAAGCCCCACGCCTACCCCTACCCCTACGCTCAATGCCGACAAAAACACGTGCTTCTGCTCCATCATCTCATCATCAGGTTTACACACCAATGCTCAACAAAATTCTTATTACGTTCACCTATACACCACCAAAGATCTGCTGGAGAAATTTGAGGACGCAGATTGTTGGTAAATTATGGTAATTTTATTTTCTTTACGGGATTTGAGTATCTCTGAGACGTTGGCCAAGATTATAATGAAAAAAAGAATAATGATGACAGATAATGTGGGAGAGCTGCTGCGTGGGGTGGCGTTGCAGTGGGCGGTATATATAGGCAGGCGGGGCGCCAGCAATTTGAGAGAGAAATGGTGGTTGGGGGAGAGAGAGGGGCGAAGTAAATTTACTCATGTTGACATTTTGACTTGTTGTTTTTACCAAAAAGTCCAATAAATTAGGAGATAGTCCATATCTTTTTTTGTTTAATAATAATTGTTTATAGTTTTAGATGAAGGAAAAAAAGACTTCACTAATTTATGAAAGGTTTAAAACTATTTTTCCCCTTAAAAAAAAGGCATATTTTTAAAAACCAATTTGTTAATCATAGCTTAGATTGTTAGGGTTATAAGTAGAGTTATCAAAATTAGCCCATCTTGATAGGCCGACCCGATAAAATGGTTGGATCGGGCGTCATTTTTACAGGCCGAAATAAATCCAACCTATTTGGTCAGGCCCGATCGGTCTAATTTTTATATGTAATTTTATGGGTTGGGTTGGATTGTGCTCTAAAATAGTGGCTTAATTATTGTTTGGTCCATCTCAATCCATTTGACAACTCTAGTTATGAGATTGGAACTAGTTGAAATATTTGTATAACCAATTTATGTAATATCAAAAGTGACTTATGTGGAAGCAATTGTTTTTATTTTTTCATGTATTTGTTTGTCTCTATCTTTTTATGATAGTTTTCGTAGGGATGGCAATGGGCGGGGATGGGGCTGGTATAGGACATACCATCCCCGTCCCCGAATCCCATTTCAAATACCATCCCCGTACCATTCCCCATTTTGGCCATATCCAGCACGGGGATGGGAATCCGTTCGGGAACAGGGTCCATGAGGATCGGGGTCCCCGTTTTATATTTTTTAATAAAAAATAATATTTTTTTTACTTAAAATAGTTAATAATTAAAATAGATAATATATCATGAATCACTAGCTAATCTTATAATAACTCAACAATATAAAATACTTTAACAAATTGAGTTAAATACAACAATTTTCGAAATACAAAATTTTGTAATTTTAAAAAATAAAAATCATTATATTATAAAGCGATAAAAGATGTCTTTTTATACATGTTTTATGTGTATATTTAAGTATGATTTGAGTTATTTTATTGTTAGTTTCATAAATTTTTGATTGTACATGGTTCACATTACTCGAGGTCTTTTATTGGTGTAGATTGATGATTTGGAGTGTTTTTGGTGAATTTTGGGCCATGGTTTCATGTCAAAACATACCCGGGGTTTCGGATGCAAAAACACTCAAAATCCCAAGCTAAACGCAGCGTCATTTCGGGGCCTTTTCGGACAAACACGGGCGGGGGTGTGTTTATAAGCACGGCCGTGCTTTTTAAAAGTCAAAAAAAACGAAATTTTTCGACCACGACGTACCAAACACACGGCCAGGCCGTCTTTCAAGCACGGCCGTGTTCGGAAAAATCGCGAACACGGCCTGGCCAAGCTTTGAAAACGACGGCGTCTTTTCGTCAGTGGTTTTTCTTTGGCGGAAATTATGGAGACTTTCCTTTGTGCTTTTTGACAACCTTTGAGCAACTTTTTTACACCTCATTTTGATGCACCAAGCTCTATTATTCCCTCAATTGTCATGTGGACACAATGATTCAACCAACTCAACAATGAATGTGCACACAATGATTCAACCAACTCAACCATGAATGTGCACACAATGATTCAACCAACTCAACCATGAATGTGCACACAATGATTCAACCAACAACCATGGAAGTGGAGCATTTGTTAGCATTATTGATGTGTTCTTTCACAAAGATGGTGCCTATAAAAGCAAGAGTTTGAGTTGGGAAAGAAGGATATAATTTTCATGTAGTATTCATTGATAGAGAGATTCATTGTATATTCATTGTATATTCTAAGTTTCAAAGCAAAATACATTGAGAGGATAAAAGAGAGATAGAGTTGGAAGTTGAAGAGCGATAGAGGAGAAGGCTTGGAGCTCAACATCATTGCAATCAACCAAGGAGGAAGTCTTGTATTGGTCTTGAATAAGAGCTAAGTACACCATGTTCATTTTATTCATATCTTCTTGTGTATACTCTTTTGACAAAGCCATGTGTAGCTAAATTTCTAGTGTTTGAATGTAATGAACTCTAGAATGAATTTGTGGTTAAGGTTTGTATGTTTTTAATAAAATCTTCATGTTTTGTGTGATTCACTTATATTATGCTTTATTCATTCAAATTGGTATATCGCAATATTGATTTGAAGTTTATTTTTCATCCAGGAAATCGAGAGATTCATGGTGAAATAGAACCTATATAAGTGAAAAGAGTTGCATGCAATCCTAGATATGGGACGACATAAATCTTCTCGGATTAGGGTCAAACCTAATATGGGAATTCACAAATCGTTATAATCTTTGTCTTGGGGGTTTTAACTAGAAAGAGATTTGATTAATCAACTTGAGATTAGAAGTTATTCGCGCTCGATAGAGGGTTTAACTTAAATCGGGAATTTCTACGGTCCATGAAACTTGATATTTTACTAAAAGAGGTTGGTTTTTTGCTTAAGGGATTATGGTTGTATTTTTATCTTGTTAAATCACAAAAACATTCTAGAGGGATTTACATTCAAACACATTTCTAGCTCTTAATTTCTTAATTCTACAATCTATTTTTATTTGATCTTTTGTAAGTTGCAATTATTTTAAAATTCTTTATTTTTCATTTTCATTAAACAAACAAAACTCTGAAAATTGCTAGATTAAATAACAAAAAGACGGTAATTATTAGTACTTACAATCCTCGTGGGAATGACACTCGGTACTCAATAATCTATACTACAAAACGATAGGTGCACTTGCCTATGGTTTTCTAGAGTAGCTTTTGAGCCATCAAGTTTTTGGCGCCGTTTGCGGGGATTGTAATATTAAGAACACCTTATTTTTGTTAATTTAATCATTTTTTTTATTTTCATCAATTATCTTTCTAGGTATCTATCTTTGTAAGTCTTGGATTATACTTATCCTCCTTGTTTACCACAGTGCATGCCTACTCGTCGTCGAATTTGGAAGCGAGCCAAGCGTAGCAACACGGAGGAAAGTATTAGTATAGACCACGAGGAGGATACTAACGAAAGCAAGGATCCCGATATGGCGGATGAACAAAGAACTATGTATGATTATGCCAAACCATCCATGGACGACGCGTCATCTAGCATCGTAAGGCCCATTTATTGCGCCAATAATTTTGAAATCAAACCGAATGTCATTCAAATGGTGCAACAATTTGTTCAATTTTGACGCCTACCAGGCGAAGATCCGAACAATCATATTGCAAATTTCCTTGAAATTTGTGATACCTTCAAAATAAATGGAGTCTCGACGATGCCATCCGTTGCGCCTATTCCCATTTACTCTTTGGGGACGGGCTAAACAATGGCTAAATACTTTGCCAAAGGGAACAATCACAACATGGAGCATCATGGCGAAAAGTTCCTTTTGAAATATTTTCCACCGGCCAAAATCGCACGATTGAGGAATGAAATCTCTTCATTCACTCAAGAAGACGACGAGACCTTGTACGACACTTGGGAGAGATTCAAAGAATGCCGCGAAAATGCCCACATCATGGTCTTCCTATTTGGATGCAAGTCCAAACATTTTACAATGGGCTACTCGTCAACAAGGCAAATGATTGACGCGGCGGCCGGGGAA
This sequence comes from Rehmannia glutinosa, assembly GCA_016081115.2. Lineage (NCBI taxonomy): Eukaryota > Viridiplantae > Streptophyta > Magnoliopsida > Lamiales > Orobanchaceae > Rehmannia > Rehmannia glutinosa. The sequence continues at coordinate 174,534 of JABTTQ020001115.1, forward strand.
CTTTGAACAATAAAACACCGAAGCGCCCAAGATCGATAGAGGAATGGCCATGAATGGCTATCAATGGCAATCCGTTTGAGGTAAACCTACTGAGCGGTGGGTGTTTATAATGCGAGATCACGGTGGTTACACTACCGCACAAGTCGAAGCTTTGACCCAAAAGATCGACGATCTAGCGGCTCCTAAACCACCACCACCGCATGTTTTATCTTGTGAAACTTGCGGAGGATTGCATAATCATCGGGATTTGCCACACACAATACCTCACGCCGAACAAGGCTAATTACGTTGGGAATCAAGGCGAAATTACCCAAGTAATCCTTACAACAACACATACAATCACGGGTGGCGACAACATCCTAATTTCGGTTGGGGAAACCAAGGCCAACCACGACCTAATCCCAATCCCGATCTACACATGTCTCCGGATTTCACCAAATCAAGGTAAGCCTAACTTGGAAGATCTTATAACAAAATTTGTGCAATCAACAGATACCCGATTCGAGCGGTGGAAACATCCTTGAGAAATCAGAGGCATCTATCCATAATCCGGAAAACCAAATAGACATGATTGCAAAAATAATTTCCGAAAGGCCACAAGGAAGTTTGCCAGGTAACACCGAGCAAACCCAGGGGAGCACGTAAAGGCAATCACCATCGATTTTCCACATGATCATGATTATGCCAACGCCACCATGCGAGAAATATGTGGAGGACGACAAACAAGAAAAGCCCATGAAAAAGGCGGTCGCCGAATACAAGCCCAAGATCCCTTCTGAGTCTAAGAAGATAGAAGGGAGGACAAATTTGGTAAGTACCTTGAGTCATTCAAGCAACTACATACTAATGTTTCATTTGTTCAACCTCTGTCACAAAGCATGCTAAGGATCTAAATGACATCATTTCTAATGAAAATAAGCTTAACGAACTATCAAATGTGCAATTGAATGATAGATGTTCTTCCAATAATCTACCACAAAAATGTAATGATCCGGGAAGTTTTATTATCCCTTGTACAATTGATGGTTTACCTGTTGATAAAGCACTAATTTGACTTAGGAGCTAGTATCAATGTGATGTCTTATGAAACATTCAAGCATATGGGATTAAGTGAATGAAACCTATTAGGATGGACATACACTTAGCCGATAAATCGATTAAACATCCTAGAGGTATTATTAATGATGTGTTAGTCAAGATCGATAAATTCATATTCCCGATTGATTTTGTTATTCTTGACATGCATGATGATATTGAGGTTCCTCTAATTCTTGGGCGTTCTTTCTTGGCTACGGCAAAATCAATCATTGATGTGCATGAGGAAAATTAACTTTGAGGGTGGGGGATGAACAAGTAATTTTTAAAATTCATATTGATATTGAAAAGGATACTACTTGTTCTTTTGCCGATTCAATTTCGTTGCACGATGAGAAATCTAAAAATCTCTTGGAGAAAAGTGTTGTTCAAAGTCCATGTTGGAAGCTTATGCCCGAAAAGGGGACCAGGAAAGTTCAAAGAGCACATTTTGAAGCATAAAGTTGAAGGTAATACTACTAAATACCTAAGGGATTTTCATAAGTCCAAAGCTCCACTTTGACTAATCTCCACATTTGGGTAAACGGTCCAGCTATACGACTTTAAAAAGCGCTAACCGGGAAGCAACCCGGCATTTTGTGTGCATTTTCTTTTACTTAATTTTTATTGCTTGGGATTCAAAAAAAAAAAAATTTAAAAAAAAAAAAAACAAAACACGGTCTGGCCGTGCTTAAAAAAGACACGGCCGTGTGTTCGTCACTCATTCGCGAACACACCTCGGCCGTGTTTAAAAATCCAAGGTTTTGTAGGAAAAATTGCATCGAACACGCCCGGCCCGTCTTTTCAAGCACGGCCGTGTTTTTCAAAAAAAAAAAAAAAAAAAAAAAAAAATTATCAAAAAAATTAAATCGAAGACACGCCCGGCCGTGCTTTAAAAGCACGGCCGTGTGTTTTATTAAAAAAAAAAAAAAATTTCAAAAAAAAAAAAAAAAACAAAAATAAAAAAATATATATATATATATTTGATGATTTCACGGTATTCGAGTTGTGTATCCTTGATTAGGTATGAAGATGCCGATGAAGGTCTCGTACTAAACAACCCAATGGTCGCTCAATACCGATTTCACTCTTCTAGTAAGGTCGTATTTTTCTTTTCCACCTCTTTTATTTTCTTCTAGTATGGTTGATTTTTGAGTGTTTTGTTTGCGTTTGTTCATCTTTTTCTTTCACATTGAGGACAATGTGAACCTTTAAAGTTGGAGGTGGGTGCAATTACATTCTTAGTCTGTGTGTGCTTGCTTTTATTTTTAGGTTGTCGACAAGAGATAATTTTTTTTTTTTTTTTAAAAAAAAAAAAACAAATTGAGTGCTTGCTAGTCAATAACTTAGCCCAATTATACCTTTATTAACTTGTTAATTTGTGTTTTAATGTGAAGCAATTGATTGTTTAAGATAGATTGACGTGGATGCGGGCTAAATTTTGACGAGATTTCCAACTCCATAATATTTGATTTGTTAAGGTATTTACGACAAAGCTTAGTGTTATGAACGTTTGAGAATTCATGATTTAGTGGTGGTTAACTAGTTGTTATACCAAGCTTGTGAAAAAAAAATGAAAAAAAAAGAAAAAAAAAGGAAATCCAATCGAGGTTATACTCTCTATTTGGTGTTGCTTAAGTAACTAGGAGCATTCATGAGCCCCATGTTTGTCTTTTACGTAAAACGGCGACACAAATATGAGTATGGGAAACCACCCTAGGAGTGTTTGAACGAAAATTCAAAATATAAACCTAGTGGAAGAATGCTTGAAAGGACCTATAAAAAAAAAAAAAAAAAAAATCGAAAGGGAGAATGTATATTCCTTGAATTCTCATTCCAATAAAAGTTTAAGAAGCTTGGTTATATGACTAGTAGGCTAACTACAATGATCCATTGAATTCTTGTATTTTCATGACATTATTGAATTGAAGTTATTCATAACTATCAATATTTGTGGAGTGATGATTTCAAGTTTGAATAATGCTCTTTGAATGTTCTGATCTTTCTTGTGATCGATCGCCTTGCAAAAGCGTGTTTTTACTTTGAATGGTTAATTCGGGTTGAGAAGGCTAAGAACTTGACCGCTTGTGTTCAATGTGTTGAAAAAAAAAAAAATCCTTGTGTGTTGTAATTTATTGAACCATTCTTATTGATTTAATGTTTTGCTTGAGGACAAGCAAAGTTCAAAGTTGGAGGTGGTTTGATAAGGGTCTTTTTATACATGTTTTATGTGTATATTTAAGTATGATTTGAGTTATTTTATTGTTAGTTTCATAAATTTTTGATTGTACATGGTTCACATTACTCGAGAGTGCTTTTATTGGTGTAGATTGATGATTTGGAGCTGTTTTTGGTGAATTTTGGGCCATGGTTTCATGTCAAAACATACCGGGGTTTCGGATGCAAAAACACTCAAAATCCCAAGCTAAACGCGTCATTTCGGGGCCTTTCGGACAAACACGGGGGGTGTGTTTATAAGCACGGCCGTGCTTTTTAAAAGTCAAAAACGAGAAATTTTTCGACCCGACGCGTACCAAACACGGCCAGGCCGTCTTTTCAAGCACGGCCAGAAACGTGGAAAATCCGCGAACACGGCCTGGCGTGCTTTGAAAGACGGGCGTCTTTTAAATCGATGGTTTTTCTTGGCGGAAATTATGGAGACTTTCCTTTGTGCTTTTTGACAACCTTTGAGCAACTTTTACACCTCATTTTGATGCACCAAGCTCTATTATTCCCTCAATTGTCATGTGGACACAATGATTCAACCAACTCAACAATGAATGTGCACACAATGATTCAACCAACTCAACCATGAATGTGCACACAATGATTCAACCAACTCAACCATGAATGTGCACACAATGATTCAACCAACAACCATGGAAGTGGAGCATTTGTTAGCATTATTGATGTGTTCTTTCACAAAGATGGTGCCTATAAAAGCCAAGAGTTTGAGTTGGGAAAGAAGGATATAATTTTCATGTAGTATTCATTGATAGAGAGATTCATTGTATATTCATTGTATATTCTAAGTTTCAAAGCAAAATACATTGAGAGGATAAAAGAGAGATAGAGTTGGAAGTTGAAGAGCAATAGAGGAGAAGGCTTGGAGCTCAACATCATTGCAATCAACCAAGGAGGAAGTCTTGTATTGGTCTTGAATAAGAGCTAAGTACACCATGTTCATTTTATTCATATCTTCTTGTGTATACTCTTTTGACAAAGCCATGTGTAGCTAAATTTCTAGTGTTTGAATGTAATGAACTCTAGAATGAATTTGTGGTTAAGGTTTGTATGTTTTTAATAAAATCTTCATGTTTTGTGTGATTCACTTATATTATGCTTTATTCATTCAAATTGGTATATGCGCAATATTGATTTGAAGTTTATTTTTCATCCGGGAAATCGAGAGATTCATGGTGAAATAGAACCTATATAAGTGAAAAGAGTTGCATGCAATCCTAGATATAGACGACATAAATCTTCCGGATTAGGGTCAAACCTAATATGGGAATTCACAAATCGTTATAATCTTTGTCTTGGGGGTTTTAACTAGAAAGAGATTTTGATTAATCAACTTGAGATTAGAAGTTATTCGCTCGATAGAGGGTTTAACTTAAATCGGGAATTTCTACGGTCCATGAAACTTGATATTTTACTAAAAGAGGTTGGTTTTTGCTTAAGGGATTATGGTTGTATTTTTATCTTGTTAAATCACAAAAACATTCTAGAGGGATTTACATTCAAACACATTTCTAGCTCTTAATTTCTTAATTCTACAATCTATTTTTATTTGATCTTTTGTAAGTTGCAATTATTTTAAAATTCTTTATTTTTCATTTTCATTAAACAAACAAAACTCGAAAATTGCTAGATTAAATAACAAAAAGACGGTAATTATTAGTACTTACAATCCTCGTGGGAATGACACTCGGTACTCAATAATCTATACTACAAAACGATAGGTGCACTTGCCTATGGTTTTCTAGAGTAGCTTTTGAGCCATCAAAAACACATATTTTTTAGGGTTTAATTTTACAATTTAATAAAATAAAAAATATAAACATAATTAATATTAATAATATATATGCAATATATATATATATATGTCGGTGAACGGGGACGGGGAATCCCCGTTTCATCTAATCGGGGGCGGGGACGGGGACGGGGATGGGACGGGGGATATAAATACCATCACCGTCCCATCCCCGGTTTCAGAAAATCGGGGAATCCCCATCCCCGCTCCCATCCCCGAATTAATCGGGATTAAAATCCCAATTTATTCGGGTACCAACGGGGATGGTTCCCCGTGGGGATTTTGCCATCCCTAAGTTTTCGAGTCTCTTCTATAGTCTTATTAGTGTACATATATCCCTTAATAAGTGAAGTTTCTTCCTCTTAATAAGTGATATTTGCCCCATGTGTTGCTATTTTGTTCAGAAGATTTTGCTATTGTGGTACTTCTCAGTTTCGTACTATGGTTATTTTGTGTAGAAGATTGAGATAACTCATTACCGGACTAATGACAAATATGTGTTCATGATTTGTCTAGCAGTTTTGTGTTTTTTCTGTGGATCAATTAGATCTGAATATGTTTAATAGGGCTTAAAAAAAAAGAATATGTTTAATATATTTCTAAATTTCTATATTTTAGATTTGCATGGGTTCATATGATTTTGTTATCAATTATGCAGCGTTCTTCATGTTGAATGACATTGATTGATTTTCGGGGGGAAAAAAAGAAAAAGAACAAAGTAGTAAAGACTATCAGAAAACTTTGCTTAAACGTGAGACATTTAAGTATTTTTCATGTGAATTTGCTACTAAAAGATTCTAAATCAATTGAGTTTGATGAGATCCAATCCAATAAAAATAGCAAGGTTAGAGTGATTCATATTGTAAAGCATTAATCGATTGGCAAGTATAATTACACCTAATATATGATAATTGAATCTAGTGAAATGGCAATCGAATAATACATCAATACCATAGTTCATTAATTTTACATTATTGAAGTGCACTGTATCTTTTTTATTTGAAGGGCACACGCAACTAATTTAGCTTTTTTATAAAGAAAATGTATATAAATTTGGACTAGTTTAGTAGTAACTTTCATGTCACAAGAATACTAATCAAAGTTCATTGGAATAATGGAGCGAGATAATTTACAATCATTACTATCAAATCATTAGATAGTAAGTATTGCAGAAATTATATTGATAAATAGAATATTAAAAAATCAAACACTAATTAAAGCAACGGTGAAATTGATAAATGGAAAATTGACATTTCAAATAATTTAATTATTTTGTCGTTATGATAGAATTTAAACTACAAAGGTTGCATACCATTTAAAGGTAATTTATTATCTGACTCAACAAATATTCCCATATAGTTTCTTTTTAATAATTTCCTTGAAAATTTTAACCTTTAACTAAATTCAACCTAATTCTTTTTTTCACCACATAATTTTGTTACACTGAAATGGTAAAACCGTGCTTTCAATTTCTGTTTTCAACGGTAAAACCGTAAAAGTGCATTTTGCCTCCTCTGCTTGTTCTTTCTTTTGTTGGTTTGGCAGTGCCTTAAAAACTTTAAAATACCACTAGATTTGTCAGACGCCACAATTATCATTTATCTGACACATCCATTGGTTATTTGGCTGGCATCTTTTATAAGTTGCTTGTCTTTATTACTTTCTTTCTTTTTCTTTTCTTTTTTTCTGCTTTTAAATCGTCTTTTATTACTTTTCACTGAAGCATTTGCAAAATATTGACTGTGTAATTCTCCACATTACAAGAAAATTCCATACACTTTCATTTGGCTTTCGGCTTTCGGCATGAGAATATAATTTTAGTCAAAAATCTCATCCATAACATGTGATGCTGCTTAAAATAGGCAGATCACTTCAAATCAATTAATATGATAAATTGGCCTAAGCTCTTCTCTGGAACTGATAAAATCTTCGCATGAGAACTACTCTATAACACATAGAACAAGGTTAGAGGGTCCATTGAGTTGTCCCAGGAGATTCATCCGTTGCTCAAATCAGCGACTGTATGAAAGAGAAATCAAGAGCACGGAAATGTAATTCACAATAATTAGTTGAACTTACTTATAAATGAACACGAAGTGACCTTTTATACCTATGATAATGGACCACATGAGCCTTGTAGGATAAAGTGGGTCGGTATAGACCACGTGAGCCGGATATTGCAGACTAAGTCTCATGGGTTGCTCTATAATAGTTTGAACATTATGGGCCAATTGACAGTATTCAGATCGAGTGATAAATATCAGTGGGTGAATAATTAAATAAAAAATATATAATTACAATTTTACACCAGCAATATGATTACAAAATATCATTACTAATAAAGACCATGTTTAAACATGGATTCTTTCTTTCTTTTTTTTTTGAGAAATGTTTAAACATGGATAAAATTATTTATTAAAAAATCAAATGATCTTGAACTCAATACCAACGAGTACCAAAAATCATTTATCACGAGATTTTTCAAACTTTGTCTGAAAAATTCAATATGTCTTACATTCAATCTTTTAACGAATAAAAAATATTGGAAAGTTAACAAGAATGCTATCGTCGCCAGCAAAATTCCTTAAATATTAGTTGTTTGTCGAGAAGATCTTAAGCATACATCAATAATTGCAACTTGCAAGACTGTCACAACTCACAACAGTTAATAATTTCATTCGTCGTCTTTATTCTTTCATAAAAGCAAAATTGAAACTTAAATGGAGATTAGTTTACTTAATGAAAGCTTAGTTCATTAGTTTACGTAAGTGGACGGCCCCAAATGGGTCCATCGCACGTGTTTACTTCATTTTTCTATACAATAACGCTTTACACGTTACTGCCTACTTTTTTTTTTTCTATACTTGAATTGCATCAAATGAAAAGCAGAGGCGGCCGTGTTAAAACTTAAAAGGTTATTTTATTTACTTTCTTTTTGAAAATTATAATCATTAATTAAGTTTATATAATTCTATGAGTGACAAATTTTTCGTTGTCAGGGTTGATTCATGCTATGAAGTCGAAAGATTTAGGAAAAGTTTGGGAAACACTTTTTACGGATAATAGTTCGGCTTATTTATTTGATCAAAGGTTGAAATTAAAAAATAAGTACATATATTTTTATCCTTGATTTGTACGTTATTCGTTTTAAGGACTAACAGAAGAATCATTATTCTAGTATGGAATAAATAATCCTTATGATTAATGTTTTTTTGTGAAGGAAATGCAACTAATGTTGTGAAGTCCAATTAACCTTTGGCCTTTCTTAATTACCTACCCCCAGGCCAGGGTGGTACTCATTGTTTCCAAACATGTAAGGCACCAGAAAAGGTTTAAGTTTCTGACCAATTATTGGTGCCACTTAATTTTATGTCCAATCCTCCCACATGCATTAAATTGACAATGTAATAATCAAATTAACTTCAGATCGAGGTAAGGAAAAGAATAACCCCACCCAAACAGCCAAACTGACATTTCTCTGCTGCTAAAGTTGAATAATCAACCAAGAGTCGTTCTCCATGCATTATGAACAACCAAACAAAAAAAGTAACTCACTTTCATGAACAATCAATATTATACCATCAACTTGCACATATATATATATATAGAGACACACACATGACACATCACACAAACACACACACATTTAAATATATATGTGTGTGTGTGTGTATTATTATGGTAGGATGTTTATGGGATATATCTTTCACGGGTTCTTCTATTGTTAATTACAAAAAAATGTTCTTGACATTTAGTCTAATTATAAAAAAAACTCAGTTATTTTTCATTATTATTATTATTATTATTTTCATCTTGGATATTTCTTTTATTTTTACAAATTGCACCAATTGATCAGTTATATAGTGTTTTTAAAATCAAAACAAACTTTAAGGGGTACATGCATGTAATGTCTTGTTTGTGATTTTTTGAAATATAAGTATATTCTTTTTGTAATTAGGCTAAACATTGGGGTTAGTTTTGTAATTTATTTACTATTCTCTTACAAAAAAAAATTTTTTTCCTTGTTTGGGTTTTAGGGTCATGAAATATTTGAGATAGTAAAATAATATCTGTAATTGTCGACAGCTCCACGAGGAAAAGCATTCTGCTTCTATTTGATTTTGTAATAATTATAATTTAATATTTTTGATTTGTGACAGTCTTTGCTTTTTGATGGGTGAGTGGGGATCTATGCATTGCTCCTATGTTTGTTAGCATGTGGAGATCTCTTTCGGAAAGGCAATTTACACTAAAGTTTCGACTTTTAAGCTTTTTTTGGTCATTCCTTAATCGAATCACCATTTAAAAGTAAGTGAAAAGGTCTTCAAGTTTCATTTTTTTTTCTTTTTTCCTTTTTGTCCTCCACATTTATTGACCTTTATGGTGCTTATAGCCTAAGAAAATAAGTATATCAATAATTATTAATATTTTTTGAAACATTTCATCATAATATTAAATATAGTTGAGTAAAGATAATAGTCAATATAATGAAACAGATCGAAATAATAATATAACCGTAATTTCTTTTGAAAAAAATAGAAAATAATATATGGCGGCAGTGCTTTGATGTGAATTTTGTTTGGCAAAATTTTCCCTCAATTCTTTTTTTTTTGACATGCGATTGTTTGTGAGAATTTTTCGAAAAATCCACTATTCAATATCTCTTATATTTGAAATTACCAATCATATTTAATCACTATTTTAGTAAGAAAAACATCACATCATCATCTCATTGTATTTTTATTCTACATTCTCAAATAATTTAGTATTCTCTCAAACAAAAAAAAAAAATAGAAAAGGGTGGAGCGTAAGGTCATACGATCCTCTCATGTAATTGAGTTATAGTTTGAACAAATAAATGCGACAAGCTTGTCATTCAAAAAGTAGTTGTATTTGAATAATATAGGTTCATGCAGCATGTTTTCCACATCAGCCTCACTATGGTTTGTGGATTTACACGCAAACGCCACTTTACTTTTGCTTTCTTACATTTGTCATTCGTCCAACTAAATTTTCCGGTCAGTTGGTCCTCAAGTCCCAACCATGAAAAAGATACTGCCATAAAAGGAGTTATTACATTTCATTTGTTATTTTCAGATTTTGGTAATGTTTTCCTTTTATTATTTAGGGAGTAGTACCGCACCAATATACCTTGTTATTGTGGGCCTTGTGGCACATATAATAAGAAGATTTATAATTTACAAGCAGTGTTCTAAGAAGCGTTAGACGCTAGTCGATCGACAGACTGAGCCTACCACCTAGGTGGAGTCTAGACAGGGTTAGGCGGAGCCTAATCGGAAAAAAACTGTAGGCAGACAAGGGGAATAATCGAAACTAGGAGATTTTTAAAACAGTGATTACAAACTATGTGCTATATACTTACATGTTTCAATTTACGGATGGTTACAGTTTCGGAACCATCGGTTATGGTTCTAAAACTGTCGGTTCCGATTCCTCATTTTGGAAGAATCGGAAGCGAAACTGTTGTCTCACAGTTCTGGTTTCGGTTGGATTCCACTTCATCCATGGTTCTGGTTCCGATTGGATTCCGCTTCAGTCATGGTTCCGATTCAGGTTTTAACTGAAACCATTTGCTTATATTTTGATAATTTTTAAGTTCACGTTGTTCGTTTACAATATTTGGTTTAAAACATGTCTAGTTATGAACATAAAATAACATAATAAATATTTAACCTTTCTTCTAGCATGTATTTACCAAAAAAATAATAATAATTGATTTTAACTTTAAAACCAGTGGTTTTAACTGCCGGTTCTACCATGGTTCCACTGACAGTTCTAAACGACGGTTAAAACTGTCAGTTCCATGGTCGTTGAGACCAAGAAACCAGAACCAGAACCGACCTACATGATTTGGATCTCAGTTTCGGTTCCATTTGGCCACCCCTATTTTAATTGAGTGTGCTATGAAAATATATAAACTCACAATCAGGGACGAAGCTAGCTTAGACGTAAGGGGGGCACTGGGCCCCCTGAAATTTTGAAAAAAATTAGGGGTAATTTGGTAATTTTACTTTTTTAAGATTAAAAAAATGCAGAAAATAGGTAAAATGAAAAAAAAAAAACTTTTCAATTCCTTCAATTTTGTTGTTCCCTTCTCATTTGTGTTGAAAAGTATTTGAGTCTTGATCATTTTTCTCATTTCTCAAAATTTTGTATATTTTATTTTGCTCCACCATAATATTGAATATGAATTTGGGCATTTTCTCTAGTACCTCTGTTCATCTCTTTTGGGATTATTTAAGGTTCATTATCAAATTTCCACTAAAGAATTCAACATCGATGATGAGTTATTGAATGATTGTTTGATAACATATACTAAAAAATATGTATATTATGAATAAAGATATCATGCAACGATTTCAAAATATGAGAAAAGAATATGAATGTTATGATATTTTGATGTAATTGTATTATGTTACTTATTTTTTAATATTAAGATGTAATTGAGATAATACATTGGCATTATCAAAATTAGTATTTATTAATTTATAATATTATTTTTAGAGTTGATGTATTGCATTTTATATTAATGTTAATTGGGCTCCCCTACACAAAATTCCTGGCTTCGTCACTGCTCACAATACTTAAATACGTGCATGCTATAGATAAGGAATCGTTTGGTAGTATAATGGTAAGACCGTAAGACACTTGCATAACTCAGACATACGCGTGACTTCGATTCCCACCTACCTCATTTCTCTTCCGGAGTTTATACTCAGAAAAAAAACACATGTTATATAATTAAAAATCTAGATATGAAATTAATTAATATCATGTAAATTCGGGACAATTAGTTAGAAAATCACCCAATATATTCTGTAGTTTAAAAAACAAAAAATCAAATATGGCATAATTTATCCACATATTGAAGACATTCACCAATTTATATTAGTAACACTAGCACCACATATCCAGCACAACATGGCTGTTTGGTTCGGACATTCTAGCTGTCATGAACATTAAGTCTAGGGAATACAAAATGTAAATGAAACAAAAATCTCAACTTCATCACTTACATACTAATTAGCATTACGCTTGTCAATTATTCGAGACAAATATATTGTGTGAATATTATATATATTGTATTTCATGATGTGTATAAAAGAGAATAGTAAGATTAATAAACTAATTAATAATATAGTATTTAAAATAAAAAAAAACGTTTAACGTTATTATAGCCCCGCTAACTTGCATTATTATAACTTTTGTAATATAATAATTTAAGTACTGACTATTTGCATACAACTTTTGTATCTTTGAAGATTTTAATGAAGTCCCATTGTCATACTAGTTGATCGACCGTGTGATCAATATTTTTTCTTTGTGCCTTTACTTAAAAAATAAAAATAAAAAACTTTTTGATGTGATTATTTTCTATTTACTTATATATATTTTGTGTGAGAACTATACCAATTCAACTACACTAGACACGTCTTGTAGAAACCTCTATTACTTATCCAAGGGATAAAAATGTAACAATGAAAATATTTAATTAATAATCCACACAATCCAAACATCACTTTGAGACATGAATAAAAAGGTCCCCATGCTATGATTAATTGAGCATTGAACTTCACTAATCTTAGTCTAATGAAAAATGTCATCATAATGTTTGCTAACTGACAAATTAAGGTTAGAGTAAAGTGGAAACCTTTATAAAAAGCAGTAATTAGGCTTCTTTTCCATTTTCTTTCCATGGTTTAATAATATTGAATTAAATTTTTATTAAGAAAAATCAATTTAGGGTGAACATCTAATTAAAAAATTCAGCTTATACTCTTCATATTTCTTTATTTTTATTTTTATTTATTATAATTAAAACTAAACTTCAATAATAATTTCGTTTATCTTTCAATTTATTAAAAGTGTGAGGATCTTCAGTTTATTAAAAGTGATCCTCCACCAACAGCCAGTTCATTACATATTGAATATTCATGAACCCACTAAGCTTATGACATGTAGGGGTCAAAAAAGTTTACAAAAGTACAACTGCCAAAATGAGTCCGGCCCGATTGACTCGGCAAAAAGATCAGATCGGACTTCACTTTTAGATGTCCGAAATAAACGAGACTATTGGCCACCCCAATCCGATTCGAAACACCGTGCCGACCCGGTCAATCTGACATTTTTATGTGTATTTCATGGGTTGAGCTAGATTAGACTCCAAAAATAGAGGACTGATCACTATTTTTTGTGGCCAGACTCAATTTTTTCAGTTGGCTTATCGGCTATGCCCGTTTGACAGCTCTATACATAAAGACACCGAAAAGTGAATATGTAAAAATAAACTAAATTTAAGATTGTTTCCTTGCTCGAGAAGTTGCCTTCGTTTAGACTTTATGGCCATGTTGAGATCTACTTTTGAGAATATTTAGTGAAAATGTGGTTTCAATTTCAATAACAAAAGAATTAATAAATTAATTATTTGAGTCCGACAGATGGATTTGACCTACCAAAATACTTATTAAAATGTTAAAAAAAAGGGGAAAAAAAACAGAGAATGGTCCATTGAAGTAGGTAAAAAGTGAGGCAAACATGCTAACAAACCATATGGCTTAATACATTTTTTTAGGTTCAAATAGTGGTCCAAAAAGTAATATCAAATCAAAAAGTTTGTAAAGGCCACATGAAAGCCACATTTTACATTACCAATGACCCTTTCTTTAATCTCTCCCATTTGCCTAAGTTTTGTTATTCCTAAATCCTAATTATGCATCATTAATCACAATTGGTTCATAGAACTTTGCAGTTTGGCTTGTTAATAATGAGAATTTGACAAGGACCTGTCACGCTTGTCTATTTACTTTTTGTGCCGACTTAAAGTGCTTTGTTTGGCCACAAGAACAATTAAGTTAATAGGAAATATTTGTAGTTCATGAAAAAAAAGTTGGAATTTGTAGTGAAATTTCCATTAATCTATCTTCAATTTTGGAAATTTTATTATTCCTGACAATGAATTTGATTTCTGTAGTGTACGAAATACCATATTCAAATTAATCACAAAAACCCTAACTAAGAGTAAAGGTTATTCATGATGTTTAACCTAACTACAAAAATACTTAGTTAATTTTAGTTACAAATTAAATATACCCCATTGAGATATAACAAATCCCCCATTGAGGTTTTACAAATACCGCTCTCAAAAGATTGAATTTGTAATAGAAATACATTCCAAAGGGTATTGTAATTTAAAATATTCTGGAAATTAGGTTGAACCCTCAAGGGTTATTTTTTAATTTATCCTAGAAATAATTCAACTTATAAAAAAAATTGTGTTTCCTCAAGTTTTTTGTTTTTATATTTTTTTATATATATAAGATGATGCGGTTATATAGGGGCATCAAATAAATCTATCGGTTATTTATAATTAAGTAACAGTTTCGCAAATTCAACTTCGCAAATCCATAATTTTTCTTAGATGTAAAACAAAGTTAGAAAGGCATTGGGCCTAGTGTGATCCCCATGACACTCAAGTTAAAAATATATTATATGGGGATTAATAAAATTATATTCAGATATCAAAATATATGTGTTAATATAATGTATTTTATCATTCCATGTAGGACATGATGTATATATGGACTGGAGCCCAATTAATCATGAAGCTGAGGCATCATGACTCAGACTTGGCCCATTACACAAATGCATTCCGTGGTTGTCGTTCAAGCCCATCAAGCTCCGGCCTAATGAAATTCAATGTTTAATCTTTTAAATAATGGGCTCACATATGTTGATTTTGAAATCTAAAAAATAAATGGACATCTAAAAGTAGTCCGTTAGATATAAAGGCAGTAGCACTGTAGCAGACGGATCACAATCAGAATGGTTGATCCTCTGGACCCTTGCCAATAATTTCGTTTTCTATACACTTCCCAAATTTTGCAACAATAATCTCGTTGAAACTAGATTAATATTTAATATTATTTTTTTTTGTGGTAGTTAAACCAAGATGTATAAATTTTTGGGCTTATCTTTTGCCACTTTTGGTGTAGTTTGACTGAGTTTCGCGTAGGCTATTTTTTTTTTTAAACATATGCAGGCTATATATGGTTCATGAAATTTATCTAGAATAACTTTAAGGAAAAAAATTTTCTTGCTTAGTATTTTACCCATTATATATCAATATATTTCTTTTCCATCTATACAACAATAGTGTTCACACAATTACCAAAAAAAAAAAAATGCCACGGCCTTTTATGCTTTTTTGTCATTTTGTGCCTAGTTTTCCCCTTTAACTCAACCAAGAAAAGGAAAAATATTATAGTGTGATGGCCAAAAACAAAAGGCAAACATTTGAATTGTCTTCTCAAAGTTCAATCCAAAAAAAAAAGGGATGACTATCAAAAAAACAAAACTAAGTTTTGGCTAATTACAAAAATAAAACTCTGAGATTTTTGACAATTATAAAAATCTTTCATCCTACATTTTCCTTTTTCATAAACAAAAACATTTCAAACCTTTGACAGCTATAGAAGTATTAGAGTTAGCTTCTTAAATTTAAGATAAAATCAAAAATCAAGGAAGTTTTTGTAATTTTAAAAACTCCCTAAACCTCAGGGATTTTTTTTTGTAATTATCACAAAAAATAATAAAACACTAGTAGCACTCAGGTGACCAACCAAGCATACATATGCAGAGGCGCACTTAATTAATTCTCTGATGATTCAAAAACTTCTCAAAAGTCTAATTAGCTCATAGACTGCTTATTAGATTGTCATTTGTCACCTTTTCTACTTTACCGGTACATAATCCTAACTTGTTTTCATCAGCAGCCCCTGCAAATGGAACTCCACTTCAGCTCTCAACTCATTCTTTTTTTCTCATGCATACATGCAACTTGGTGCATGTTTTAGGTATTTATTAGGTCTAATTGAGTTATTTGAATTTAGCCCCACAAATCTATTCAGAATCCTACTTCACTTTGCTTTTTATCTTTTTTCCTTCCTTTTGCATGTTGGTTTAATGTAATGAAACAAAACAAACTCTTTTATTGCATTTTATGTAAGAAATAGAAAAAGACAATAATTCTTTAAAGTGCTGAGATGAAGTTTCTTGGATAATATACTCTTCATCATTATTACAGCTCAATGTGAGTTGTATATATTATGTTGCGCCGTCTTGCTTTTAATTTCTTTGCTTTTGTCATAGTTCTTGTTATTATATATAGCACGAAAATATGATAATCCTCCCCGATTTTAGGCTTAATCTAGTGATTAAGAATCTTATTTTGCTAGCAATTTCAAGAATTCTGAAAGATTTTAATAAGGTAATGTGTGAAATGCGAGGCTATAGCTAGGATAATTTGGGGACCTCCCAAAGAATAAAATTTTCTTTAATTTCAAGAAAACCAATATTGTGCCGTCACAGACCATCTCACCTATCCTGGTGGTGGGTGATACCGTGATAGAATTCAATGAATATTTAATTCACCTATCTATATATCTATATGTATTTATCTTTTTTTTTTATTATTATTATTATTATTATTTTTGCACGAGTAAACATTTCAAGCTTTGCTGTATGTGGGGACCTTTTTTTGTCTCTATATACATACATGATACATCATACATGCATATATATGAATTTATATAGAATCATAGATCTGTGTTTGTAGATGGTTTTTGCATCACATATTTGACTTATTTTTATTTATTTTTTTTTTTTTTTTTTTTTTTTTTTTGATTTTTGATGGGGGAACCCCGCTACTCTTCTTCGAAATACAAGACTTTGGATAAACCCTCAAATTTGGGACGTCTTAGCCGCAAACTACGCCAAACCAGGTAAACCACACCAGGCAAGTGGCCTGTGTGCGCTCAACCAAGAAAGTGTTGGTAGGGGATCGAACTCGTGACCTTCGGTCCATGTTCACCTCTTTCCACTTAAAACTTGGTATTTCTTTGCGGGTATATTGACTTATTTTTATTTATTATGTGATTGATAGATATTGATGGTTACACTTCAATATTAAAGGGGATCGATAGAGGAAGATGCCATCATGATACTTTTGTGTTCACTAAATGTAAATATCAATTTGAATTTGTTTTCCCCACAGGAAGATTTTCTTGCTTCAACCGTAGCTTTCAAATTTCAATGTGGCTTGACAAAAAATAAAAAAATAAAATATAATAATAAAATTAATAATAATAATCTTAAATATGTTATCACTTTGTAATTGATTTTATAGTAGTAGTCCTACTACCTATCTATATACATTTAGTTACTGATATAAGTACAGAAGCTGAAAAATATCTGGGAATATTAATTTGGTACTATCTGGTCCATCCATGTGTTTGTTGGCATCTTGTGACATCCTTAAATTGTGTTGAATCAATATCCTTAGACAATTAATAAATTGTTTGGTACTTAATTAAGTCATTTCTTAGGCCAAATTTTTGGAATAGTCTGGATTTAATTAGTACTTTTGTCCATTGCCGCGAAACAGCACAGTCCAATTTTTGACAGCTAAAGAAATAGAAAAATTGGGGCTAGATTAGCCTGTCAGTGTAAACACACTGGTGTACCGTGTGGGCTTCTATCTAATACAAGCTGGAATGAACTTTTCTGTCCTTTGGAGGTGGGACCGACCTTGTCTAATAAACAAGTGGTTATTGAATCGAGGGGTACTTTGGTAAAACTAACCGACCATCAACTCAGTCCCATTTTTCCACTTTGAAATGAAAACTAAAAAAAAAAAATATTAGTCAAACAAAATAATTGTTCTAAAAAGCGTAAAACGGGTAGCAGACAGGGATCTAGCGCCTAGGCAGGGACTAAGCGGAGTTAGACATAGCCTAATCAGAAGAATAATGTAGACGCAATAAGGGAACTCTAAAACGTAGGTGAGGACTAATTGGGGTTAGGCGGTAGTTATTAGAATAGTGACATAAATCAAACATAAGGGCATTAGCATGCTAACGTTATTGGCTTTCTCGTTCCTCCTTCACTTAACCTAGGATATTACCACTATTAATCGGGCCAAGAGCGAAATCGGATCGGGCCAAATAGTGACTGAACCACTAAGATTGGAGTTTAGTCCATAAAATTACACTATAAATTCGGGCCAACGAGCCAACCCGGTGTTTGGGCCTAAAAAACGTAACCCGATCCGGCAAAAAATATTGGGTTGGACGGGCCGGAATTGACAACTCTAATCATCAGAAACCAAAAATAGTTTATAAAAATTTCACATGCAAGACAAATATTGTCTCCCTGTTATGTAAGTAAATAAGTGACAACGTGTAAATGTTTTTTTACCTAATTAGTAATTTAGAATCTTTTTTAGGGTGGCATAGTATGAGTTGTGAAAACTCATATTTATCTAAGGCAAAATTATTTTTTTAGTCCTCTATGTAGGTATAGTTGGAGATTTGGTCCTTTTTTTATTATGATTTTGTATTTAGTCCTGTAAGTAAGAAAAATTCAGATTTTTAGTCCTGTTAGCTGCTGTAGCATGTAAAGTTTACCTGATTGATGACGTGGATTTTTTTCCCCAAAAACTTAATGTATAAGTCAAAATAAATGAATGATGTGGCAATTTATGGCATCCAAAATCTAAAAATAGACATTTAAAATGCTAACACCTCACCTTCTCCTTTCTTCTCCAATTTCCACCCACCAACCACCCACCCGCCAGCTGCCAACGCCGCCGCCCATATACATCAAAAAATACATACACAAAAAACAAAGACCAAGGACCAAGGGCAGTTTGAATGCAAATTAAATTAGAATTGAACGAACATCATCCAATTTTTTTTTGAAATTATTGCTTAATTAATAGTGATTCCCATAAGCTGACTCTTAAGGCAAATCTGTTTCATTTACCAGCGAGGGACACGAAACTGGGTATGTAGGCCTTGCATAATGTCGAGGTCTATAATGTGAACCCTATCTTCCCTCTCGAATGCTTCTTGAATGGCCTGGTTAGCTGTGAATGCGAAAACTTGACAAAGGGGGGGGGGGTTGATCCCGTTGAAGACTTGAAAGGCGGAGGCCATCTTCTGGGTGTGGGGTTTGGGGGAGGAAACGGGGATGGGGGGCGGGGTAGGGGAGGGGTTGCAGTCTTGCAAACAGTAATATACTAATATATAAATAACATGTATTTCCAAAAATTAAGATATTCAGAAAATAATTTATGTATACTTCTATTTATATATACTTAAAAATTTATAACATTATTTTTTTGTAAATTTATACTTTTTTTATGAATATACTTTAAAATTATTTTACAAATTTATTTTATTTTTGAATTTAAGTAATAATTTATATTATTTTCAAATATCTCAAAATTTGTTAACATAAAAATTTATACTTTTTTTTATGAATGTACTTTAAATTTATTTTACAAATTGATTTAAATTTTGAATTTAAGTAATAATTTATATTATTTTCGAATAACTCAAAATTTGTTAACATTTGCATATTTATAGAATTTGAATATAATATAAATATATTTTTATACAATGAATATTTAATATTTTACTTATATTAATTTTTTTATCAAATTTAATAAATAATTTATTTTGCCCAAATAAAATGTCCAATTGGTTTAGGTTCTTTTTTCACCTCCAAATTTTTACACATAAGTTGCCAACTCAAGTATTTCTTCTTCAAATTAACTTTTAAAAATATTAAATGCCACGTCAGCAATCAGGTAAACTTTACCTGCTACAGCAGGTAAGAGGACTAAAAATCTGAATTTTTCTTACTTACAGGAATAAATCCAAAATCATAATAAAAAAAGGACCAAATCTACAACTATGTCTACTTAAAGGACTAAAAAAATAATTTTGCCTTTATCTAATTATCTTGACCAAAAATAAAGATGTGACAATTGGACACCGTACTTATCTTGATGAAGCTCGATGTCTCATTCACGCTTGACATCTTGAATATATTTTTTTTCTATGATTAAGCAATTAGACGGTGTGTTTATACGTTATTCTGCTTATTATAAAAAAACTAGTCAAACCTTCCAAAAAAAAAAGAGAGAAAATAAACCTAGCCAAGGCAAAGTATTCAAACCCTCTAGCTGATTTGCATACCTAACATTTATTTTTTGTACTTAATCACCTCTCCCTATTCATTATTTTATTTTATTTTGTTTGTTTGATTTGGTTTGAAAAAAAAAAAGAATTGTGTCAAATGTCATTAATGGCAGCTGTCTATTTCTTAGTGGACTTACGTACTGCTTCCAAGAACTTGGTTTGCTCATTCATATTATAAATACTTCTTCCTGCTGCAGGTATATATGCGCCATAGACTAAAAAAACTACTGGTCTGGATTGCTTAGCAGAAAAATAGAGTTCATCAAGGTAAATTTCAAGATTTTTTACTAATACAAGACTCAAAATTTTATTATGTGTGCTAGATGTACAGTTTATCATCTTTGTTTTTATGACCTGAATTTATTTTTTTTTTTTTTTTGAAACTGAAAAGGTGAGCTTCATTAAGGTAGTAAATCCGAAGATAGGACATTACAAATGAAAGGGGGAGGATCACTTCTCCACTCCTCGACACAGGTCATAGAAACATTTGCTTCTTAGCTAATTCATGCTGTTGCAACACCGTTCATTTGGTCGTCTAACAAAAGAAAAATACACCTGCGGCATATCTAGAAGTAAAGCCTTACAATCATTGATAATACCCAAAAAATATGATAAACCATCCAAATTACCCCTAATAGATTTGATAACATTCCACGAATCGATTCGACACAAACAGGCGGCCTTTGAACTCTCTCTTGACCAACTTAGTACTTCCCGAAAGCTCATCGCTTCCGCCACCTCGGATCCATCGGACCCCTTAGAACCCCCGGATGGCCGCAATAAAATTACCCTCTTCGTCCCCTCAATACACCTCCAAAACCCGAACACAAATTGAGAGAAGGCAGCGTCGACATTGCATTTTAAACTCCCCGGCCTTGGTTTCTCCATTTTATCGCTCCATCGTATGTAAGATATTCCAATTTGCGGGTTAAGTCACCCGGGCAACTTGCCACCTTTGGAAGAGAGACGACTCGCCAAGGTTGAGGACACGATAGATCGATTTACTCCGTTGGTTCCACACCGTCTCATTCCGATTATGCCATAACGCCCATAGAATCATTGCGATTATGCATCTATCATCGCTGATTTATGTTCCCACAACTCGTAAAAGGTGGATAAGAAAAGAAGAGCGAGCTCGGGACACCACCCACCTTCAAGAAAGCCAAAGCAATCTTTTGCAAATGAGCGGGGAAAAGAAAATATGTGCCACTGTTTCCACGCCATTGTTACATCTGAGGGCATAAGTGCGAGACGTCGACGTGCTAGAGATGAGTCTTTCCTTCGTGGGTAGAACATTCCTACACGCTCGCCACACCAAATTTCTTGCCTCACTGGGATTTGTAATTTCCATAGAGCCCTTCCAATCAAAATTTTGAGCGAAATTAAGTTGATCTTCCATGTCCGCACACAATCTGCGATAACGGGACTTTACCGTGTATACCCCGTATTGTTACCCGTCCACATCCATCTGTCGACTCTACATTGGCGCTCAGCGGTATATCGAGAATCAGGGATCGATCCCGGGGTTGAAAAGATCGACAGAATTATATCTTCATCCCGTTGAATCGCATCCTCCTTCATCAAGTTGTAAACCCGTACATCGCCCATCGGCACAGACAGGAGAGTAATAATGAAAGCATTGTCGTCGAGGGAGCCAAGGATCGTTCCAAACCGAGATAAGTTTCGCCCCCAACTCTCCATCTCGCATCCCCTCGCAACATGATCCTCGCCGCAAAAATACTACGCCAAACAAAAGCGGGGTTCGAGCAATGCGTGCATCAAACAAACTGAATTGGGATAGTACTAGCTTTAAAAATTCGAGCCACAAGGAATTGGGATCGAAATAAGTCTCCACACCTGTTTTCCAAGCAATGCCAGATTAAATTGGTGCAATCGTCTAAAACTGAGACCTCCTTGGCGTTTATGCGTACAGAGCTTCTGCCATGCTAGCCATTTTATGCCTCTTGAAGAATCTCTACTTTTACCCCACCAAAACGCATTCATTAACTGTTCAAGATCATTACACAAGTCCAATGGCAGGAGGAAAATACTCATAGCGTACAGGGGGACGGCCTGTGCCACTGTTTTGAGTAGGATCTCTTTACCTGCGCGTGAGAGTAACTTTGATTTCCATCCTTGTACTCGAGCCCACATTCTTTCTTTGATGAATGCAAAAATTTGTCTCTTGTTTCGCCCGACTAAAGACGGCAACCCAAGGTAGTTACCATGGTTGGATAAATGTGTTACATTCAGGTGTTTGCATATAAGTCGGCAATCGACTTCCCTCGTGTTTTGACTGAATGAAATAGATGATTTTTGGAAATTAATCAATTGGCCCGAGGCTTTCGAGTACATGTCCAGACACTCTTTAATTCTCCAACATTCTTCTAAATTAGCTCTGAAGAATAAAAAACTATCATCGGCAAACAACAAATGGGAAACACTCGGGGCCCTACGAGCAATGCGACACCCATGCAACCAACCCCGATTCTCGAATTTCTGTATAATAGCAGACAATCCTTCTGCGCACAAAATAAATAGATAAGGCGACAGAGGGTCGCCTTGTCTCAGTCCACGACTCGGGGTGAAAATATCGGATTCAAAATCACCATGAATAATTTTATATCTGACTGTCGACACGCAAAGCATCATCAAGTTCACCCACTGACTCTTAAAACCCAACTTCAGGAGCATGACCTTTAGAAATTCCCATTCAATTCGATCATAGGCCTTGCTCATGTCAATTTTGAGAGCCGCAACGCCATGTCTACCTTGTCTCTTCCTTTTGAGGTAATGATTCACCTCAAAAGCCACTAAGATATTGTCAGAGATTAATCTCCGAGGAACAAACGCACATTGACTTTCTGATATTATGTGAGGAATAATTGTTTTCAGCCTGTTTGCGAGTGCCTTGGAGATAATTTTATAAACGACATTACAGAGGGCAATCGGCCTCAGGTCTGTCACAAGCTCGGGGTTACTCTTCTTGGGAATAAGTACAATATTCGTGTCGTTAAAGCCTACTGGAAAAGAGCAGGAATTAATACAATTCAGACACGTAGTCACCACATCCTTACCCGTGATGTCCCAGAAGCGCTGAAAGAAAGCGGGGTTCATTCCATCCGGCCCGGGGGATTTGTCGGGGTGCATAGCAAAGATAGCTTCTTTTAATTCCTGTTCTGTGAACGGTTGTAGAAGGATTTCATTTTGCTGCTCATTCACTTTCGTCTCCACGCAATCGATAATCGGGTCATAGAAATAATTCGAAGAAGAAAACAATTCAGAGAAATACTTCACAATATGATCGCCCAGACCTGACTCCCAAGTAATCCACGAACCCTCTGGAGAAAGTAACCTCGATATGGAATTATGGCGTTTACGCGTGGATGACACAGTATGGAAATATCTGGTGTTGGAATCCCCACCCTTAAGCCAGAAAAGTTTGGCCCTTTGCTTCCAAAAATCTTCTCTTTGAGCTAATAAATTGTTGAAACTTTTTTGAGCTCTATCAAATTCAAGGATGGATTCTGAGTCCCTACGCCCTCGATGAAGTCGCATCCTGTCTCTGGCATTGTCAATTTTGGATTTAAAAGAGTTTCTCAGGTTATCACCCCATTTGAACAAAACCTCTCCACACCTGTTAATCTTATTTTGCAAGTCTCCCCCAACCATGCCATCCCAACTTTTCTGTACAATGAGTTTGCAGTCTTCCTCTCTCAACCAGGCATTTTCGAAACGGAATCTTCGAACCTTCCTCACCCGGTAAATAGGGCCGATTTCCAAGAAGATTGGGGAATGGTCCGACATAGAGGCTTCCAGATTCCAAACTTTACTCAAGGGAAAAAGAGCGCACCAAGTTTGGGAAGCTAAAGCTCGATCTAGCCTTTCTTCCACCCAATGATTTGTACCTCTGCCCCGCTCCCAGGTAAAGGGATATCCATACATACCCAAATCCACCAAAAAGCAATCGTCAATAGTCTCCTTGAAGCCCGATAATAGCCAAGAAGGATGGTTAATGTTACCTTTTTTCTCTGAATTCGATAAGAGGTCGTTGAAGTCTCCAAGACAACAGCACGAGGAGAGTGGATTGGGAGGATAATCGCGAAGAAGAGACCGGGATTGGCGCGTCTGCCGCTACGCTCCGAAAGCGTAGAACCCCGTCAACCTCCACGGAGCAAAGATCTTTTAGATTTACAACGACATCTATGTGGTTTGAGGAAAAACGAGGAGATCTGCCATATCTTTATATTTCCAGAGGAGGGCAATACCACCCCCGTGACCCGGGTTATCAACAGCAAAGAGACCTTCATAACCCAATTTAATTCTAATAGACTCAACTTTTTTCTTATTAATCATTGTTTCAATTAGAAAAATAAAACAAGGCTTTTTTAATTGGACTAAGTCCAATAAAACTTGAACTGTCCGTGGGTTGCCAAGCCCACGACAGTTCCAACTTAATGTACTCATTGGGCTTGGTGGGCCTGGGAACCAGAGCCCACCGTCTTCAAGTTTTTTTGGATCATAGGACCATCAGTAGAGCCCAAAAAATATTCCTCCTGTTCATTACCCACTTCCTCTGGCAATGTGCTCTCCTCTACACGCCTTCTCTTATGCTCACCTTTTTCAAGAACCAAAGTATTTTTGTCCTCCACTTTGGCCTGTTCCCCACGTAGGCAGTCAAGAGATGGGATAATGTCTCCTTGGAAAACCACCAATCCACTACTCCCATAATTCTCATTGTAAAAATTACCTTGAGCCACGATTTTCTCTTTTCCTTTTTTTTCGGTTACCGATTTTTGGGGCTCCAAGTCCGGGCTTACTGGTTGGTTGAGGGAGTCTATGCCCGTTCCACGAGACTGACCGGAAAATTCCGTCGGAGCGGCTGTGCGCAACCACTGAGACCCGTCATGAGAATTCTGCTTTCGAGATAGAGCTTTCAACCAAGTTCCGTATGCTCTCTCGTCTTTGTTATCCGGACTGTTAAATAATTCAAGACAGAATTTATCGGAATGGCCCAGACGACCGCAATAAAAGCAAAAAACGGGAAGACGTTCATATTTAAAATTAATCCAAACCCAATCTCCTCCCGGTTTCTTCAACTTCATACGTCTTTTGAGAGGGTTCCGAACATCCAGTGCAACACGAATCCTCATATAATTTTTCCAGGCTCCCACAAAATTGTTTTGGTCTGCTTCCAGAAAAACACCCATGAATTTACCTATCTCTTGGGCTATTCGTTCAGTCATAAAACCCAGAGGTAGGTCGTGTACTTGGACCCATATTTCTGTATGGAATAATTGTATTTTTGATGGTTGCTCCCCAATACTCAGTCTTTTAGTAATCAACAGAAGATTGTCGAACGTCCATGGGCCGTTGCTCTGGACTCTTAAGACGTCGAGCTCATGAAAAAATTGAAACAAGAACAGATTTGGTCCCAGATCCTTTATAGCAACACCTTTGACTGGTCGCCAGATAGAAGCTAACGTATTCTTCATTGCCTGAAAGTTAACGATTCTGTCAGATAAAAATCTTCCAACAAGGCACCATTGGAAGTCTTGACTTTGTTGTTCTAACTCTGGGCCCTCGAGTATTAAACCACATTCTTCCTCTTCCGCAATTTGCATACGTCCGCATAAATCTTCTATAGATGAGTTTTTGTAGGCCATCGAACCTTCCAAAGTAATGAAACAGTAGGGGAAAGATATGTCCAAAGCGACTAACTTATCAGAAGACAAGACCCAACCCACTTGTCAAGAGACAAGAAAAAAACGTATGGAGAATTAAAATAAAATAAACATAACAAACCATACAAGTCCCTGTAACTTATTACCGTTTTGGGGAAATCCCTTGATACTTAGATTCATGAAAAAAATGATTATGACCTGAATTTATTATTAAACAGACCAATGAATTTTTTTTACAGGTGGTGCTGATTTATAATTATGGAGAATAGCAAAGAAAAGCAATTGGCAAATGAAGAAGAGTCCCCGAAAGCAGTCCCATCATTGATCAAAGCTATAGCTGCAAATGAGGTTGCTGGTTTTGACAGTGTTAAACAAGATAATGGCTTCAACTCTCAACTCAAATCAACTTCCAATCGTCCTTTGAGAACCTCAATTTTTGTAAGTCCCCATTTCCTCTGCTGCTTACTCCTGAAGCTTCATTGTTGAATTTAGTGTTGTGGGTTAAAAATATAGGGATAATTACAAAAATGTACGTAAAATTGTTGTAGGTAAATATTTACAAGACAAAATTTAAACTATTGGTAAAAAATATCTACAATATTTCTGTTATTAAATTTAAAGACGGTTGGTGATTTGTCGATAAATACCGATTCGATCTGAGCTCTTGGAACCGGGAAAACAATATTTCTGATTTTGACGGTATCATGTAGGTATCTGTAAAATTTTAGTGACAAAATCATTTTTGTCGGTAAATTTGTCGGTAAAATTACTAATTATTTCTGTCGGTGAATTTTAGTTGTCATGATGAAAAGCTAAGCTTATTATAATTTTTTTTCCTCTTAATTACTAATCTCAGGGGATCGAAGCAGCAGCTATGGAGAATCGAGACAATCTTTCTGAGCCACAAAGGACGCATTCTGTTTCGATCAGCATGCCGCCTTCTCCCATTGAAGCTCATTTAAACAACACAAAGAGAGTTCTCTTTAATGATGATGAAACTATTTTAGGAAGTGGTCACATTCCCAATTCTGCTCAGACAAAACAGGCTAAGTTTTATTCACAACCGATGCCGAAAGGCTCTGCACTTAATGAGGCCATTACTGCTGGAACTTCCACTTCCAATCTCCCACTGAGGAATCCTAGGATTGAAAAGCTACAAGATAAAAGATTTGATTCTTTCAAGACATGGTCTGGAAAACTCGAGAGACAGTTATCGAATCTACGTGGCGGTAAACATCGCGAAACTGAGCAAGAATCTGATCAGAATCAGCCACACGCAGAAATTAATTTACCTGTCGATCGATACTTTGATGCCTTGGAAGGACCAGAACTCGATACACTACGGGTAATTTTTGGTTCTTCCTTTTATTAACCAAATTTCTTGTAAGAAAGGATAATTTTTTAGAGCGTAATTGGATGAGATGATAATGTACTGATAAAATTGACGTGATACAGAAACAGTAAAATAATGATTGTATACTACTGGTGATTGGAAATGTGTGAGTGAGTTAATAACGTTTGTGCGAAAATGTGTAATAATGACACGTTGAATGTGATTGATGATTGAAAAAGCGAATATTCTAAATAGTCTAAAAGGCCAAACATGGATAATTTTTCTTACAGGCATCAGAAGAATTACTACTTCCAGAAGACAAGAAATGGCCATTCCTTCTCCGTTTCCCAGTCTCGTCTTTCGGTATCTGTCTTGGCGTTAGCAGCCAAGCGATAATGTGGAAAACTCTAGCATCGTCCCCATCGACAAAATTCCTCCACGTCAGCCCGGACATAAACCTAATCCTCTGGTTCATATCCGTTGCTCTCGTCTTGATCGTAGCCATCATTTACGCTCTCAAAATAATCTTCTACTTTGAGGCTGTTCGTCGCGAATACTACCATCCAATACGCGTTAACTTCTTTTTCGCTCCGTTTATTGCCCTTCTGTTCTTAGCACTTGGAGTCCCACCATCAGTCACTCAAACTTTACATGCATCCATGTGGTACATTCTCATGACACCATTTTTGGTCCTAGAGGTTAAGATATATGGGCAGTGGATGTCTGGTGGACAAAGGAGGCTTTCGAAAGTGGCAAATCCGTCAAATCATCTATCCGTAGTCGGGAATTTTGTGGGTGCTTTGCTTGGAGCTTCGATGGGGCTAAAAGAAGGGCCGATTTTCTTCTTTGCGGTTGGATTGGCTCATTACACGGTTTTGTTTGTGACGCTTTATCAGAGACTTCCAACGAACGAGACGTTACCGAAGGAACTTCACCCGGTTTTCTTTCTGTTTGTGGCTGCACCGAGTGTTGCATCGATGGCTTGGGCTAGAATTCAAGGGTCCTTTGATTACGGATCGAGGATTGCTTACTTCATTGCCTTGTTCCTTTATTTCTCACTGGTTCGTTGTCGACAACTTTTAGCGTTGTTCTTTTTGTTTCAGATAGGAGTTTCGAGAACTAATCAGTTTTCTCGTTTTTCTGCTCTCTTCAGGCTGTTCGTGTTAATTTCTTCAGAGGATTCAGGTGCGTTTTGACCCTTTTTTTACAATGTTCGGGAATGTCTACAAAAACTTCTGCTTTTAGATAAAGTGATTTATTGTAGTAGAAGTCAGAAACAGTTGAGAATTAGAAGTTAAAGTTGGTAACATTTGCAAATAGAAGTTTAAAAGTGCAATAAGTTAAAAGAGAGTGTCTGGTAAAAAAGTTAAGGCATAGAAAACGCTTAAATCCCTACTCCCACAGGGAAGCGGAAATCAATCTCCGACCGGGAATTCGTTGAAAGAAAAAGATTCTTTTAAGTATTTTTTAGTTGTAAAAGTTAGAACTGCATCCTTTGCCGAATCAAAAAAACACTTATCCTCCAACTTTTAGATTCTGATTAAATTTGCCGAATTAGAAGCAAAAATTGACATTTGAAAAATACTAAAAACTACTTATTTTCAACCAAAAACTGAGAATTCACTTTCTTTTCTTTAAAGTGTTTGCAGACACTCCCTAAATCAGCTAAATACAACTGAACTTTTTCCTTAACCTACTCCATTTTTGTGTGCAGATTTTCATTAGCTTGGTGGGCTTACACTTTCCCAATGACCGGTGCTGCCATTGCCACGATCAGATACACAAACGTTGTCACAAGCGTCGTGACAAAAACTCTAACTGTTGTCCTCTGCATTATAGCCACACTCACAGTGGCAGCATTGCTTGTGACGACTATTATCCACGCCTTTGTTCTCCACGACCTATTCCCAAACGACATCGCCATTGCAATTAGTCAGAGGAAACCTAAAACCAACAGAAGATGGTATCACAGGAGAAATGGTAGCTCAGAAACCAACATTGAGCAGTATCTTAAGTATGCAAATTCAGATGGCAAAGATATTGAGGCTTCTATTAATAATGATAATAATCCTACAAGTCCTAATGAACAAGATTTATCTGGTTCTGTTAAAAAAGGTGTTAAGGTGCCACAACCAAGTGTAATTTTTTGAAGTTTTTTTTGGTCACAGCTATCAATGGAGGGGTTCTCTATGGTTTGAGAGTCCTAATGAAGTTGATTTAGTAGTGGATATGTGTTATGAGGTGTAAATTTTTGAAGGATGAGTGTTTATAGTAAAAGATTTCATGAGTGTAATGCTATGTGTAATGTTATGAAATTATAAGAAATCAAAATAAATCCTTTTGTGGCAGGGTCTGAATTGAAGAACAAAAAAGTGCTTTCACCTTTCTATTTGTCTTGGAAAACCTAATAACAGAATGTGATCTTTTATTACAAAATCTTGTTTAATCTCCTATTATACCGCACGGATGATTGAGTTTTCATTTTTGCCAATTATTAATGTGGTCAAAGAGTGGTTTTTCAGAATGTTGTCATTGTTGTCCAATTCTAAAGACCTTGTGAACAAATATGATCAAACTTCAAAGTTAAAGGAGATGTTGCATCACTTTTCCAATATCCATTATATTATACTAGAACGATGGAATAAGAATTTTGAGAGGGCAAAAGTGGAATTTAAAAAATTTAGGTATTGAAGTTGGAATCTATTGCTATTGGATTTGAAATTTTCCACCACATCCTTCATATCAATGTACTTGTCATTATAGTGACACAATTCCATCATCACTACTAAAAATAGGTTTGGTCCCCCATTAGCAACGAAATATATCTAGTCATAAACCCCATACTTGGTTATGCTTCTTCAAGAGAAAAAAGCAAAATCAACAAAGAAGACAATTCTGGAAAAAGCACAATATTTGTGGTCATTTATATCTGATTATTATTTCAGTTCATACATGAAGAAAAGGCAATAGCTGCAATTTCCACTATAAAACAAAGGAAGATGGGTTTAGCCATGGAAAAGTAGCGCAAAATATTACATGCAACTGTAGAATTTGTTTGATTTTTAATATGGTCACATCATAGACAGTCAAGAATAATTTACTTTTCATTTATCTATTGAGATGGGAAATCTATTTACAAGATAGAAAATAGGATTATTTGAAATAAATATATCTATGAGAAAACTCATATTCATATACATGTTGGACGACCAAAAACAAAAGGAACAATTGCAGTACCACAAGATTATTTTTAATTTGTCTTAACTATAATCATTTTAGACCATCTCTAGTAGTTTGCACATTTTTTTAGTGTAGATTCTGCACTATTTATGCCATCTCATGGAAACAGGGCTAAAATCCCCCATGGTCCATGAGATTAGCAATAGGAAGAGAAATTCAGTGAATCAGGTTTAAGTACAACCATGGTTAGCATAGGCCAGCATCAGTTTCCATGAAGTTTAGTGCACTTGGGTAAATATTCCTACAAAATTTATCTTCCTATTGCTGATTCACTTGATAACAAGAGGAACAAGAGACAACACTTACTAAGATACTGATTATCAACCTGAATATCATCAGTTGCATTCTTTAATAGAATTACTCCCCAAGCAATACGGCATGACCTGAATTTCACTTGTAAATTGGTGTAGCATCTAACATTTAAAAGGAAAAAACCAGTTTCGATGAAGAATCAGTCGCGCCAACTTGTCGAGCTGATACTTAGCCACTACGGAGCCTTTCTTATCACGATATGATTTCCCTTGAGCTGTATTTTCATCCTTCCAGCAGAATCATACCTGGACAGGCATGTAGTTTCGTGTATCGTGTATCGTGCTCTTGTAAAAGCATTCCTCACATATATCCTCCCATGTCCTTTCAAATAAACCAATTCAACATTGATTATGCTAGCTCAATAGACTGACCAGTTGGATCCTCATATTCCGACTTTCCAACATCGTCATCATGCAACCGATCCAATATTCTCCACGTTACAGCATCTGGCAACACCCCATTC
This sequence comes from Rehmannia glutinosa, assembly GCA_016081115.2. Lineage (NCBI taxonomy): Eukaryota > Viridiplantae > Streptophyta > Magnoliopsida > Lamiales > Orobanchaceae > Rehmannia > Rehmannia glutinosa. The sequence continues at coordinate 205,741 of JABTTQ020001115.1, forward strand.
TTTTTCATTTCACCAATAATCTGGTAAGCTTCTCTCTTCAAACCTAACTTGCAAGCATAGTCAAGAACGATGTTGTAATTTACATTATTAGGGATAACCCCACAATCGGCTAGTTCATACAGTAAATCACAGGCCTCATTAAGTTTGTCCGAGCCGCAAAGCCCTTTAAGTATCGACGCATAAACAAAATAGTCATGAACTCCAGAAGGCCAAACAACATCGTTCCAAAACGTCTTAGCTTCATCTATACGATACGATTCACAAAGCCCCTCAATTACTACGGTATAAGTTATGCAATCAGCAGCCACACCACTACAGATCATATTATTAAAAATCTCCATAGCTTCATTTACTCGGCCGAGTTTAAACAACCCTCGTACTACAACGTTATAAGTCACAACACCAGGAGAAAAACCCTTCTCGGGCATAACATTACGCAAGAAATCCAAAGCTTCTTCGGCCTTCCCCACATTTAAGAGACCGTGAATAATAGTAGTGAAGGTCACCTCATCTGGAGCACAAAATTTCCCCGTGATCATATCATCAAACACCTGCAAAGCCTTTTCAACTATCCCCATTTTGCAAATTCCCTTGATTACGGTATTGAGACTAATAATATCAGGCTGGCATTCGGATTGAAGCATTGAAACGAGTACGTTTAGAAGCTCAGTAGGATTATTCATATAACAAAGAGCCCTCAAATAAATATTGTATATTCTAGTTTTTTCAACACCTTCCTTACCCAACATGACATTTAGAACTTCCTTGGCTTTAATTAGATCGTTTTCACGACACAGACCTTCAACCATGACTGTATAAGTAAACTCGGACGGTAAATATCCAATCTGCATACCTTCTTCTAATAACTGGTAAGCTCTTAAGAAGTCACCATCTGTACATAGACCATGTACGATTGAATTATATGAAACCAAGCTTGGAGTGAAATCTCTCTTTCTCATCATATAAACGATCCTCGCAGCGCCATTGTACCTCTCAAACCTACATAGCGAATCAATCATTTGTCCGTAAGCAAATTCCTCAAGAACATTTTTCCCTTGTGGCATATCTTCAGCAATCTTAAATACTTCATGAAACAACCCTTCTCTGCACAAACTATCAATCACGCTACAAAAAGCCGCATTATTAACTTGCATATCCTCCGCATTTCCAATAACACCCCAAAACTTTTCCATCAATCTTCTCCCCTTTACAAACTCCCGTTTCCTAAATACCCCTCGGATCAGAGCACTGTAAGTAAGCGCATTATAACGCACTCCCCTCTCGGACATTTCATCGAACACCTTCTCAGCAGCATCCACTTCTCCAATCCTACAATACCCATCAATCAGAGTAGTATACGAAACAACATTTGGGCGATGTCCCCTCCTTATCATGTGATACAACATCAAATGAGCTGTTTCCAATTTCCCCAACTTACAAAACCCATTAGCCAAACGATTGTAATTCATCAATGAAGGCACGAAATCAGGCTTCTCAGCGATCAACGCATTTATCAAGCGTAATGTAGAAGAAGGATCACGTCCATCAAGCAAGCGCGCGATGAGAACATTGCAAGTGCGCTCGTCGGGAGCGCAATGGGAGGAAATGAAGTTAAGAAAGCGGTGGTGGGCTTCGGGAAAACGGTTGGCTTCGCAGAGAGCGTGGACAATGCTGCTGATGTTGAGGGAGTCGGGCCGGAATCCGCGGAGGCGGAGCTGGTGAAGGAGGCGGAGGGCGGCGTCGGCATCGCGATCTTCAGTGCATAGCCTGTGGATGCGTCTCGTCCAATGGGTTGTGTTGGTTATGCTGATGAGTTCAATATCAGTGTCTTGCGCTTCTTTTGCTGCCGGGATTTCTTGTACTGCAGCAAAAGTGCTGAATTCAGGTTTATCTGGGAAATAAGAAAGAATTGAAGCTAGAATTTTGGCGTTGGGCCACTGGCGCCATGACTGGTTTCTTGAAAGATACATTTGAGTTATAAGTTCAGAGAAATCAGACCCATGGAATGTTTGATCCGAAATTAAATTTCCATATTAAAATTGATTTTTTGAAAAAGGAAAAAAAAAATGCACAAGAAGATGGTGTATGGCCATTCACAATACAAAACCTGAATTACGCCCATTGTGATTACATAGTAACACACCATTCCGTCATCTAAAAAAAGTAACACACCATTCCGTTGGATTGTAATTAAGCAAAGGTTGGTAATTTACTGGGCCAATTTATATCTCATCGGCCCAAACCCAAAATATCAAACACAAGAAAAAGATGGACTTTATGTGCTATTCACCCAAATCCACTTTGTCAAACGAGGCCTTGATATACTATGCTATTGAAAACATATCTATATCTATATATCTATATAAAAACAAGATAGTATTCCATTTTAGGCAAAATCTCGCCAAAATTACAGTTCCAATTCTGGTAAGTCGTGCTCATGGGTTGTATTACGCTTCTAGCAACTGTTTTCTTTGGAACCAAAGTATTGGCATTCAAAATTCTACTGCCAAATAGATATGTCTCGAGAAAACAAGAAAAGTGGCAGACAACTTTAGTATTCACTTTATCATTTATAAATATAAATATATTAATTAAATATTTCTGCATTGAAAAGAGAAAACCAGATATTTTATTAATTTATTGATTGTTGTGCAGTCTAATTGGAAACTTGAAAAAGACTATATATTTTATTATGAAATTATAGAGTTGCTGATAGTTCTAAATACATTTGGACTTAAATAATTAAATGTAGATTCAAAATTTGAAATTGCATCGTACGAAACGAGTATTCAAAATTTGAAATTGCATTATAACCCAAGATCTGCATTGAGAATATAAATACAGTTGTAGACCATTCAATATTGGACTGATAATATTAAAAAAATCTACCATTTTTTTAAAAACTCCTGATAAACAAAATCTAGATTACAGACTATACAATGTACAACCCATTATAAATAGCAGAACCATCCACTTCAATTCCCAAACAAATATTCCAGCAATCTGCACTATAGCTAAAAAACAATAAGAAAAGCAAATCCTGAAGAAATATCAAATATCGAAATTTGTTTTCCCTTCAGCAGGCATGATTACATTAAGTTTCAAGTGTGTACCTGCATATGGAGATAACTCAAATATTTTGCAGTTTACAGTGCATTTTTCATGAAGCAAAGGTATGAACATTGTTCTTTTTCCTTCTGTATATATAATAAAATTACATTTTATGCATGTAAACCCCCTTATTGGCCAAAAATGTGTAGTAAATGGGCAGTTTTATGGAGCATGTAATTCAACAGCATATATTTTGGATTTAAATTCTGTGTCTTTTTTTGGCCCATAACAATTACAGAAATATTTTATTTTCTTATACTTACATTAAAAAAAATTGTGCACTTTGTCATGGTTAAGCCCATATAACTTTTCATATTTTTATGGTTCAAATATGATAATATAATTTTAATTAAATGTTGTTGATTTTCGATTTTTATTTTATTATGTTTTTTCCTATTGTTTAATTGAATTGTTGTGCGTATATTATTATGTAGAAAATATTGATTTTCAATGATGTAGTGGTGAAGGCTAAAGATATTTATATCAAACATCAATTTCCCATTTGTCTTTTATCACAAATGGTATGGTTATTATATATTTTAAATAAATTAAATTTATTTAATAATAAATAATTATAAAAATCTTTATTTTGCAGGAAATTCATCACTGCGAATTAATGGAAGTTATCATTTGCCAATAGTTTCATTAGTTCGACAAGGGAAGAAGACTCTATTGTCTCTACAGTGGTTAATTCCAAACGCGTGTTGTACAAAATAAGAGAATGCATTTAGATAAAGATCCATATATTACTCAATGTAAAAAATATATATTATTTAAATATATAATATATTCTTTATTCTGCATAAAGAATTCATTAATTCAACGATTTTTTCAAATTATATTAATAATGTTTTCCAAAACTCATATTGATAAAAAATGTTTACTCCGCATAATATTTTTTTTTATATATACTTTGTTTGTTGATGTGTCATTATGATTCAATCATGTACTCATTAAACCAAAGTTATTTTGGCTATACAATTAAATAAGTTATTGAATTTTAACTCATTAAAATCTCTAAACTATTAAGATTACCTTTACTTACTATATAGTCCGTACACCGTGGGCAATTATCAATTATCATATATAGAAAACCATTCTCATTTCACAAAATTAAACAACCCAAAAAGTAAGGTAAGAGAATGGAGGAAAGAGCTTACCTCTATAGTCTGCACACGGTGGGCTTTCTGAGTCTGTTATACAAAACCATAAGGAAGATTACTTGGAATATCTAATAATAAATTAGCTTTTAAAGGGAATAAACGAAATAAAAGGCTATAAGAATGTCCATTAGTAAAATCTTTCTATTATAATTATAGAATAAAAATAGAATCCCAACAAATGACTTCCATTTAAATACATAATCAAATCGCAATATGTAACATAATCTTAGCATCAAGTATTTCGCCTAAACCATTATCTTGAATATGATTTTTTACAAAAGTCCTATAATATAAGCTAAAATTATTTTTCATGTTATAAAAACATTAAAAAGAAACACTTTAGTTTGAAATATAATTGTAATCACGAAAATGCTCATCAATACACATATCTTGCCAATTTAAAATTGAACTACAGCCAAAACTAACAGTAAAGTCTTTGAGAGCCTGTGCCTTCCATCACTGCAATATATTTGCTTCTTGAAGTGTCAACTGCTCCTACTTATTTGTTAAAATGAAAACTTTAGATAAATAAACAATATCAAGTATCAACCAATTTGTTTTTGGAGATTTAGTAGATCAAAACGGAAAACTGGAGCAACAATCATTGACAGAATCTGGGTTTCAGCAACTTTAATCAAAAAAAAAAAAATTGGATGGATTAATTTGTCTTTAACCGATAAACATTTTAACAATGAACAACATCCAAAAAAAAACAATCAATTTTCCCAAACATCCAAGAATATAAGTAAAGATCATTTTCATTTTATTTAAAAAAAAACTGTAGTTCGATTATATTTTTCCAGACTATGATAATCGAACAACAAAAAAAACAAAAATAATGTAGCATAATCCAATTTTTTCCGATATCATAGAAGAAATGGTAGATCTGTCTTTTTTGCGTCCGTTAGCACAAATCCGAAACATATAAACTGAAAAAAAAATAGTATTCCCTTTGTAATCTAACATAAATCTAAGCTTATAAACAAAAGTGACCACACCAAACAAAATAATGACATAATTTTAAAAACAATAATCCAAATGATATATTCGGAAAAAAACATATAATATAAATGAAAATTATCATCATTCTACAATAAAATAAAACAGTTCCATTCCCTTAGATTTCTTCCCTCAAAAATACAGATCTTATAGAAAAAGTGACCACATTAAACAAAACAAAAATCATTTTCATTTTTTAAAAAAAAATCGTTTGTTTTGAGAAATCCTATTGGGTAAAACAAATAAGAAATATAGAAGGTCATAAAACTAAAAGACTTATACGGGGTAAACTGAAAAGTATATGAATTTTGTTCGGACTTTGGAAAGAAAAAAAAAAACTTAGGTGTGGTAGACCGTAGATCAAGAAGATTAACGCGTGAATACATAGAGCGGCGAAAGTTTTGAAAAACAAATTCTTTTTTCCTAGGGTTTACTAGATTTTTGTGCTTTCAGCCCACAAAAATGGTTAAAATAAATGTTTTTTTTTGTGTGTTGGTTTTTAGGATATAAAAGCACTACATTTTCAAATGTAAATGACAAACGAAAAGTTTATATTGTATTATAATATACTGGGCAAAATGGATTTGGGTGGCACTATTTATTGTAGTTGTCAATTATGGCACGGTCAACCCGTTATTTAACCGAACTAGAATGTAATATTTCAGGCCTAAAAAAATCAGCCCTCAAAAGCTTGGCCCATTAGGCCCAAAAAATTGGACCCACTTTTTTAAAAAAAACGCAGTTACTAAATACACCCTTCATAGTTTTCCATTTTACCCTTTCATTGTTTTCCCCAAATACACCACAAAATTATACGCCCCCAAAATCATACACTCCCACAAATCGTGACCGCGTAAATTGTTTCGACAACAGAAGAAGAGATAATATTATTCTTTAATTTCGAATGTAATATTTTACTTTAATAATTTCACATTTAGAGTTTGATTAATTTAGGTAATTGTTTGGGTATAAATGTTGGAGAATTATAATTGGTTTGAATTCTGGAGTTACAGATTTTTTTTTTTTATGGTTTTATCTGAGTTTGGGGAAGAAGGCAATGGATGACATGATGGTATACTCGATCATACCACAAGACACGATCAAGTTACTTTGATCGTTCTATAAGACACAATCGAGTTTTAATTATGATCGTGCCATCGTGCCATATAGCACAATTAGGGATGACAATGGGGCGGGTCTAAACACGTCCCCGCATTAAACATGTCCCAGGGCGGGTTATGTACCCGCTTCCAAAAAACCGCCGAGTCCGGGGCAGGTGATGGGTCCAACTGAACCCGCCCCGGACCCACCCCGTATAAATATTTATTTAATTAAATTTATTTTTATTAAAAATATTTAGCCCTCTCTTAGCAGTCAACTAGGGCTTTAACTTTGTCAATTGCAAATTTATAGGCAAGGTGAAATGTTATTAACTATTATGACAATAAATGACAAAAAATACTCTAAAAAGAAATTTTCTGCAAATGAGTACAATAAGGAATTAGAATAACCCAAAAATTAAGCAAAACAACAAAGTGACATATTTATGTATCATTTATCAGTTATGAGTTCAAACTAGCGTCTGCAGCAAAGATCAGAGCAGTGGAGTCGTGTCACGGTTGATTGATGACACCCACTGGGTGGCACCAAGTGGGGCTTTTTGCTATTACAAAGAAAAATCTTGCTATTACCGAATACATGGTGATGTTAGTGTAATTTGATTTGGTTTTAATCAATAATTAAAAATACTAACAGGATAGATAATTCGGATAAATTTTCCCAAGATTAGAACATCTTGTACCTTGATTATATTTCTCGCTTATTTTCGGCTCTCCTTTTGTCTCTCGTATTTCTTGCGTTTTCATCAATCCGAGAAGGTACTATTATTTGCGTGACCTCCCGCGTACTACTTTCCTAAAATTTGGACTATTCAGATGTATTTGCAGAAGTAAAATGGACATTTGGTAGATGAAAAACAACTTTTATTCAAAGAAATATATTACAAGGATACAAGAGTTCTTCTCCATAAGGAAAAGTTCCCTGAATTTCTATCTGCCCGAAGGCTTTTCTTAGCTAAACATATTGAAAGGAAAGATACAAGGTTGAAAGGAAAGATACAAGGTGAGGTTGTTCGAGATGCCTTCCAAAAAGAAAATGAAGCCCTTTTTATAGATCAAAGGTAGCTTCAATAATTTACAATTTTACATGGTGCGTCATGCATGACGTCTTTCGAGCCCACCCATGTGAGCTGCTCATGTGATGGTTCACATGTCTTTTTCTTTTGAATTTGGGCCGACGGTGAGTCTTCACTTTGTATTCCCGTCAATCTCGGCTTTTTTTTTCATGTATGCAAAAATTGCACTCATGTCTTTGTAGTTTTTCGGAGTAATTGACATGCGTAAGTAAGGGTCCCGTTGCCTATGTGAAGTTGTCCTTTGTTGAATTTTTCTTCAAACCAAAGAATAGTCTCAATATCTTTTTTTAAATAATTTTTGGTGACCATGAGCACATGATGACCTTTTCTTTGAAGAATTAACTTTAATATTGCTTTCATCATTTAATTTTAGCAATTTGTTAATTACTTTTTCTAATCCTCTAACACGAAGAGGAATGAGATCCTGTCTTTGTACAAAGATCGTTGTTTCCATCTGTTCGGAGGGATGATAACTTGCTTGCTCCCTAGCTATACCAATTTCGATATAATGATAAGGACTCATAAATTGTTCTTCTTCATCCCCGCATGATATGTACTTGAGACACTTATGAAGATATTTCGATCCGCTTGTTTAAGGACCTTAGTTAAAGAAAGTCTTGATGGCTTTCTTGAATTCTTCAGGAATTCTTTGACCTCCAATAGATTTTTTGAAGGATAAATATTTTTAACTAGTCCACAATTAAAAGCCTTGTAAACCGTTCTCGGATCGCTTCCTTCAATAAAATTGAAATAGCGATATCTTTTTATCATGGTGAAAAATCTTTCCTCAAGTAGAGATTTGGTACCAACCTTTCGTGCTTTGGCAAAGATTTCAATGAAATCTCGATTTGAGAGATTAAATTTTTCTTTGTTTTCAAAGTTTGGTTCTTTGGGAATTGAATAAATTCTTCCCAATGTTTTCATTTTTTCTCGAGATTTCTTAAGCGCGAAAAATGTTTTCAAATTTTTAAGAGTCTCTTGTTCGTAAATGATTTCTAATGGTGCGATGCAGTGGTGGTAAAACAATTAGCTTCATTTCTTGCTTCTGCAAAGGTTTTAAATTTTTTATGAACAACATTAAAACCTTTTATTGCAAATGAGGCTTTAGCCCAAGATGTATATATTCCAGGATTTGGTCCATTGAATACTACTGTTCGCCTTATTTTTAGCTTCACCGCAAGTGTACGGTTTAGTTTATAGAATAGGGTAAGCAAGGTCGTATCCACGAGACTAATAAATTTATGTGCTAAGTATTGAACTAAGATAGTCTTATTTTTATTTAGACGATCGTAATTGGATGATTGTTGTGGAGGTAAAGACAAGAATAACCACAAAAACACAAGATGAAAAATAATGGAATTATCAAGAGAATAAAACGGATTCGGGTTATGGTTTCGATTAATATTCCTCTTGTTGTCCGATTTAATCAAAGCCAAAGTTATTATCAATATACCTATAAGACGATCACCACGATATTTTATCCTCCCTCTCGAGATGCATATAAAACGTAGATTGAAATATCTTTGCTAGCATCTCTACTCAACAATAGATATACAACTCCCAAAAGCACCAAAGATCAAATATCCTCACAAATATCTACAAACCTCTCGATTCATGCAAATATTCATGTCAAGTACTCAAGATCTAATATTGAAACTCATCTCTCGAATTATGAATCAATATATCAAACAAGTTAAACCATTGGCCAAGTGATAAAACAAGAATAAGAACAAAGTACTCAAATAGGCTTGAAGATAATGACTTCAACCAAGATTAAAACATTCAACAAGAGTTCAATTAATCTACTTCCAAAACCCGGAAATCACAAGATGTTTAGCTACCCATTACAAATAAACAACTCATAGACAAATTGTTCATATTCATAAGAAGCTAAAATGAAAGATTAAAGCACAAAGAATGAGAAAACTTAGGGAAATGGATAATCTCTCGATTAATCTTCAATCCTCAAGCTCCGATTCAACCCGATTCTTCCCTTGATTCTTCCTTGATGAAATTGATGTGTTTCTTGTGTTCTTGGGTGTATTCCCAGCCTTTCTCTCCTGGTGTGCGCCCAAGAAGTGGTATTTATACTTTTGGAAGTCAAGGTCAATTTTTTGTCATTTTTGGAGTTTTCGCAAGCACGCACGGTCGTGCGCCCACGCACGGGCTACCCGTGCGCCATTTTAAAGAAAACACCCAGTCTCGTAGCACGCACGGGTCGTGCGCCCACGCACGGTCTACCCGTGCGCCATCCCATAGAAAACATCCGATCTCTCGTAGGGCGCACGGGTCGTGCGTCCACGCACGGATTACCCGTGCGCCACCCAAACGTCCGAATTTGCTTGCAGGGTCTTCAGAAGAGTTGTAGCCCTCTCTCTTAGCTTTCCATAGCCACTTGAATCACCTCAATATCAATTTTGTAGAGAGAGTTATGGCCAAAATACTAAACTCTGCGTCTTTGGAAATTCCATACGCGCGTTTGGATGTTCCTCGAGATAAATCTCCTTGTTGTTTGATCATCCATGCTTCTTTTGACACACGACTCATCACTATGACTCTAGACTCCACATAGTTGGCTTCCAATTAGGTGTAATCGCTCGATTCTTGATGATTCTAGGTAGCAATGCTCGTATTTGTCACAAAATCACTCCAAATATCGTTAAATTCCTACAAAACAAGCAAGCGTAATATCTTTTTCCACAAAGAGCGAATATATACCATTTTATACACGTTATTGCATGTTTAATCACCATTTTAGTCATATTTATACCTCAAAATACATGCAAAACTCACACCTATCAACTACATAATAATTTTGCGGAATTGGAATTTCCTTTTTCTCTTTCGAGAAAACTAAATCGTGAGATTTAGATTTTTGACTTGGGTGTTGAATCCCAATTCCAATGGAAGATGTTCCAGGACGTAACCCAGTAACAAAATCTTCTGGAGTAATAAGTTTTGTTGGAATAACCAAATTTGGTGAGGTTTGTACCTCGACTTTACTTTTTCCCAAAGAATGGGGATAACAGATTTGGTAAGTCTTTACCAGGAGACCGTAGTTAGGACTAGATTCATGATTTGCGGTATTGCTCTGCAAGGTTCGAAATTAACCTTTTGTTCGGCTCAAGTGAAGACTCGAGTAATTCCGTTTTTTGCGCAGATAAGCGCAGTGCATCTCTCAAGAACCTTCTTTTTGAGACGAAGCTGTCTGATTTCATCCATCTGCTATTTTTGAATAGTCAGTAGATTCTTGATAAGAACAATTAGTTCATGGGTTTTTAAGCCCTAATTTATTTCCTCTAGCGGAATTGTTCCTGCAATCATGTAACAAATTCACGAGTTAAACAGTCAGCAAGAACATTTTTATTTCCTGCAATATGTTCCACATCAAATTCATAATGTGAAAACCACATTTGCCATCTAACAAGTCTTCCTTGTTTGTAATCTCTGTAATTTTTAGTTTCGGAAATATGTGAAGTTTTTATTGTCGATTTAACAATAAACTTAATCGGAGTTAAATATCTTTGAGAATTTTTAATGACTCTCAAAACCGATAAATACTCCTTTTCATTGCTATGATAATTTAATTCTCGCCGCTTTGAAGCTACGTAAGATATACTGCAAATTTTTCTTCTAAAGTATTTTGTACTTTAGCCTTTAATACACTCTCCCGGAAAGAACTGAGGCATCTGTTTCGATGATCAATTGATCATCGGGATTAGGATGATAAAGTTTAGGAAATTGTACTAATTTCTTTTTTATCTTTCCAATATAATCAGTATCAGAATTGGTCCAATTCCAAATATGATCATTTTTGAGCTTTGCCTGCAAAGGCTTTCTTATTTCAGCTAATCTAGGAATATAACTTTCAGCATAAGTTAAGACTCCTAAAAATCTCTGAAGTTGTTTTTTATCCTGCAGTTGATCAGGAAATTTATGCAAATGCTCCAAAATATGATTTTGAGGACAATGTGTTCCTTCCTCGATTTCTAAGCCTAAGAAATTAATCTTTGTTTTAAACAGTTGGGCTTTTTTCTTAGAAAGAATAATGCCTAATTGTTCTATTCTTTTTAACACAGTAGCAACATGCTTAAAGTGTTCATTCTCATTTATACTAAAAACAAGAATGTCATCAACATAAACACAACAGAATTTTTCAAATCCTCGTAATGCATTTTGCATATGTCTCTGAAAAATAGCCGGTGCTTGTTTTAATCCGAATGGAACAACGTTCCATTGAAAGAGTCCATCTGGACAAGTAAAAGCTGTTATCGGTTTTGATTCTTCATCTAACAATACTTGCCAAAAGCCAGACTTACAATCAAATGAACTAAAGATCTTTTTTCCTCGAATGAGGGTTAATAGTTCATCTTTGTTAGGAAGGTTATGGCTATCTCCTATAGTAGCAGCATTGATTGCTTTATAATTGACCACCATTCTCTTTTTTCCTCTTCTTTTTTCTGCTTCGTTCTCAACTAGGAAAGCTGGAGACATATGAGGAGATTTACTAGGTGTAATAAGTTTTAATTCTAAGAGCTCACTTATTTGTTTAGTGAATTCTTCTCTATCTTTTGGACTATAAATCATGGGTTTAACCCTGACTATTTTTGTGGGATCTAAGAGCTTTATGGATGCTCTCATCCATTGTTTGGACTTAATGGGATCTATAGGATTTTCAGAACAAACTTTGTCAAGTAGTTGTTCTATAATACTAAATTTTTGCGAATTTAATTTAAAATTTTTTTCTTCTTTAATATCATCTCCCCCCTGTTGAAAAATGTGGACTTCTTCTATTTTTTCGGGAGTAATATTAATAGCTTCAGGTTTTTGAGTTTTTGAATTCTTCTTCATAAACTCAAGAAAACCAGGTTTACCAATTGAGAAAGCTTTTTTACTTTTGAAATGATAATAGGCTCGTTAAAGAGTAAAACTTATTCTCGTCGTAAATTGTATGAAGGGTTCATATAATTGTGAGAATTGTTTTCAAGAATAAGGTCAATACCGATTCTTGTTGATAAATGGCCGAATATGAAATATTTCCCCTGCAATTCTAATTTTTATGTCTTTACGGACTTTATTAATTAGAATCAGACGCCATTCGCAACTTTTACCTTTATAGGGTAAGGTGCTTGTTCCCAATGTTCTTCGGGGAATAACATATTTACTAGCTATGCAAAGGCTAGCACTGTATCTACGTAACAATGTAAATTGATTAGCTTATATCCAGAGAATTTAAGTCGACCTTTAATATAGATGCTTTATTTGGATTTGTACGGTTTCCCATACAATTTTGTTCCAAATCGAATCTAAATTTTCCCTAAGGAACTTCTTCAATCTGAAGATTGTGATGAATCCTCCGAATTATTTCCATCGATTCAATGATAGTTTCAAAAGTGAAAAACTGTTTCATTCTCAAAAATTCTTCGACCGGGTTCGAATCGAAATGATTCAAGAACCTCACTTAGAAGTTTTACCTTATTAGGGTAATCTCTTCTATTAGGACATTCATTAGCATAATGTCCTTGCTCATTGCAGATCCAACATCTGCAATTCTTTTTTCCTTTAGGACAAAATTTACTCTTGTCTTTAGAATCGTTTTTAGGAATGACTTTCTTTCTAAAGTATTTTCCAGATTTAAATGTTTTTCTCTTCTTTTTCCATTTATATTTTCTTTTGTATTTTTTCTTAAAATAACTTTTCTTTGGAGTAATACAACCATAAGCTGTAGATTTTTCTTCTATTAATTTATCACAACAGTTTTTGTTAAAACGTTTTAAACTTTTTTGCTTATTAGAAAGCTCACAAATTGATGCAATTTCCTTTTTGGCAATGCGTACTGCAAAACCTAATGAAAACATTTTTACATCAGTTGCTTGTTTTTCAAATTCTTGTAAAACTCTCTCTCCTATAATAGGGAGTTTTTTAATATACTGTCTAACTAAAGATGGATATTCATCCTGAGGAAGTTTATAAAGACTTTTCTCATAATCGCAAGTAAAATCATCTAGTAAACAAATGTCGCAAAGTATCATGTTTGCTAATCTGATTCGGGCAATATCTTGCTCGATTAACTTTTCCTGAACAAGTTCAGTTGTTAAGTTAATACCAAGGAACATAGTATAAAAACTATTAATAACTTCCTCAAAAATCATATTAGAAGTTTTTCCTATTGTTATCCAAGTGGTATTTTTTACCATAGACTGAGCAATACCTCTTTGTTTTATGCTCCATGAGTAAAAGAAGAGTATTTGGTTCTTCATAAAGATCCGGGTTGGTTTGAATAAGAAGGCTAATATCTCTCGCCCAAAGCGTCAATCAAATTTCTTCTTTGATTCTTTGGTTACACAATCTATATTGAGTGTAGGAATCGTCCTCCTTTTTGATCGGGAGTTTTGTTTTGCTCTTTTGGCCAATTTACACCTTTCGGTGTTTTTCTCTTTTATCTCTTGAAGTAGATGCATCCGCATCTTCCGCTTTTAGGTTGTCTATTCATTCGAAATTTCCTAGAGGTTTATCTAGGTTTTCATCATCACCTTTGGTTTCTTGATCATTGTCGGTTTCAGCTTTTTTCTTGATTTGAACAAAACATTTTTCGTATCACTTTCAAGATTAAAAAGTGTTTTAAGAAAAGGTTTTTCTTCAAGTTGTTGTATAATACCTGACTCATCAAAGGTCATTAATTTAACAAGTTCTTGAATTGGTTCAAAACCATTGATTTCTTCTTGATTGTCAAGAATATGTTCCCAAAAAAGTTTCAAGTTTTTGGAAAAACTCATTTTTTAGGTTGAAAAGGCCAAGTCAAGGCATTTGGATTTCCTGATGAACCTAGTTCTTCATTACCAACAAAATGATTTGGTGGTGAATATTTAAAACTAACAGTTTTTTCAATAGTTCTATCTCCTTCTTTTGTAATAACTAAAGGATCTTTTTTATTGATATCCTCTATTTTTTCGAGATTTTTGAATAATCTTACCAAAGAACAATCTCAAGATGCTCGAGGTTTTAAAAGTTCTTCTCTCTTTTCAAAAGATTCAAATCTTTTTCAAGATCTTTAATCTTGATGAGTCTTGCATTTCAATCAAGGATTTAATCTCGGGAAGTGTCATAGAGTTACTCGTTTCCAAGAACTCTTTTTATTTTCTCAAAATTCTTAATATAAATCTATGCGTTTAGACATAGATTTTAGGAGTTCTCTATTAGAGGGTTTCTCCGAATTTTTATGATGACTTAAAGTTGGTTTGGAACCAATAAGTCGTTTTCCTTTAGCTATGTCAATAGCCCGGGAGTTTTCTAAGGGAGTGATTTAAAAACTTTGTTTCTTCAATCTTTCCAATATCGAAAATACATCATCAATTTCAATGTATTCTTTTTCTTATAGTCAATATCTTTGTGATGACTATTGGTTAAAGCATATCCTACAAGATAAGTTATGCTAAAAACTTTATCGCCTTTGTCCATTAAATCTGATCTCTCAAATTTATGTATGAAACTTAAGACTTGATCTAAGTTCTTGGTTGTTAAACTCAATCCGAACTTAGGATAAATCGTGAACATAAATTTGTTGTAAATTAAATTACCTTGTGCGGCACCTAAAATACAATCTTTTCTATCCTTAATTCGATTATCAATTAAGGCCATTTTTATGGAGAATCTATTCCTTCTCTAAATTAAGTGCCTTGATTAGTATTTTAATCGCTCCAAGATGTAAAACACTAATTTTTGTACGAATATCTATAGGAATACTGGCTAATTTACTATTAATTTCTTCACGAGTAATTAATGGTAAATAAAACACTGCCAGTTGTATCTGAAATGTCGATATGCATTTCTTTACTAGAAATACAATAAAAAATTTCATTTTTCCTTTTCAAAATATTATTCATCATTTTGGGAATAAATTTTGGCAAGTTAAAAACTTGTTCTTTTTCAGATCTAATTTGCCGAGTGGCCGCGATCTTTGAAAGTTTTTCTTGTTTAAAGATAATACTAGAGTAAAAACCCTCGGTATTTTCTTCGAAAATAATTTGTTGATCATCAGAAAATTCTGACTTATCTTCTATTTCCATTAAGATTTCTTAATTGCTCAAGATAATCAGTAATGTTATTTATTCTAGTTATGTAGATCTGAAGATCTTCAAATATAGCATCATGATCTCTCAACCGAGATCTTAAAATACTTTGTAAAATTCTTGCTTGTTCAAGCAAATCTAATTTTTCTTCTTTGAGAAGTTCAATTTCTTTCTCAAGTGTTAAACCAGGCATGTTTTAAAAATTTTATTTAAAACAAATAATTTATTTTAGAACCGTATACACGGCTCTGATACCAAGTTTTTGGCGGTTTGGCGGAATCATAAATTTTTGAAAAATCAAAAATTATTTTATATTTTGCTAGTTTAAATACTTCGCAATTAATTTTTTCAGAATTATGATTTTTGAAAAATTCAGAAATCATTTTATATTTTGCTTTTGTAAACAAAATGGTTTTAATAAATTGGTTTGCCCATTTCAAAATAGGCTTGTCAAAATAGAGGAAAAGTGACATGTGTCACTTTGTGTGTGGAGTTGGGTAGTGCCCAGTTTGGTGGCATGAACTCAACCCTGTGTCACAAAGCAGATTAAAACAATTTTGTCGGGTCTTGCGGGTTCAATCCGCCGGATCCCGGGGTCCGAGCCGGGACGGGTCCCAGGTCCATTATTTTCTTAGCGGGATGGGTCTTGGGTCCATTATTTCCTTGGCGGGACAGGTCCCGGGTTTAGCCAGACCCGCTCTATTGTCATTCCTAAGCATGATGCGAACAAAGTTATAATTACGATCGTGCCATCGTGCTATGTGACACGATGGCATAACTAAAGTTTCAATATGATTGTGCTAAGTGTCGCACTTTTATTATTAAACAACAAATTTTAAACTTAAAAAATTGAGCAAAAAAATATATATATTTTAACTGTAAACTAAGGAGTTACTTATAGTATTCTTCAATATAAATTGTTCTTTAATATTTAGAATAATATGGGTGTTAGGAAATATAGGGTTTATAGAAATAAAAAAAAAAAAGAGATTTGCTCGAGAAGAACAAGAATGTGGTGGGTGTGATTAAGAAAAGAGTAAGGGTGTTATAATCTTTTTAAAGTAATTATATTTTTAAAATTATACGGAGAGGTATATTTATAATTTTTGAGACCGTAAATAGTGCCACCATATGGATTTGGTCAATGGAATTGTAGGCCCATATTTAATTTTGGTCTTTTAATGGTGAGTTGATGTATATAAATACGCATTTCATCCAACTCAATTGGGTCAGTAATTGTAACTCAATATTTTTTCCACATAGAAAATGCTAATTCGAATGGTGTATTGTTGAAGTTCCTTGAAAAGCAATTTATCCATTTAATTTAATTAAATAATATATGAATTTAACTTTTTGAGGTAGGTATGATGAAAGGTCATGTTATTTTGCAAGTAATCCATCATTAGGAATTACGCAAAAAATTATATTTCTCCGCAATTGTGTGTCATATACACCCACCTATAGAAAATGGCGATAATGTCCTCACACATTCATTAGTGTCATTCAAAACAAAAAAATGTTTGTAACTCAATGTAAAATGAAAAATATGTTATATTTATAAAATGTTACATATTATTAAGAAATATTCACTTTATTTATTTATTTTAATTTTTCTTAGTACATAAGGTACACTAAAGATATTTTAGTGCATTCGATTAATAAATGAATATTGACCTAGCCAATTCTTCCATTCCCATCTTTTGATATGTGATAGTGACAGATAATCGTTCGGGCCCTATGAGCAACATTGTATTTAAAGAAGAATTTTGTAATTTATAATTTTTTTTATTAATGCATGATTTTGTAATTAATTTTTAATTAATTAATTTGTTTTAGGGAGATTATCGGTTGTTTGTTGTGTACTTATTTTATTTAAAAATGAGAGTTTTTGATTCTTTATTTGCTAATTCCATCAGTTGATTTATTTTAATTAGTTTTTAATTTTTTATTTATATATAATTATACTCATTTGACAATCTAAAAAAAATAAATTATTTATTATACTTTCCGTGCATCGCACGGGTGGAATACTAGTTTATGAAAAAACCAAAATAATGAAAAACAAAATAAAAATTATAAATTTATAAATTTTATAAAAAAATATTAAATTAATCAGATGGAGCAATTCAAGAAAAAGGAAATATGGAAAATTAATATAATTTTTTTCTTTCTTGTATCTCCCTTCTTAGGAGAGTTATAATAAAAAGATTAATTTTTTAATTTATCTTGTTTATTTATAATTAAACATATTGTTTTATGATTTTATTTTTCTCTTATTAAATTAAGAAAGTGATGAGGTAAATTTGAGTATATCTAAAATCACGGATTTCATCTTTCACTTTTGGTATTCCACTTTCTAATCTACTACTTGGATGATAGACATATGTATACACATCTAAAAATCAATCATCCATGTTTTATTTTGTAAACACATGTCCATCTTATTTTTATTTTTTATATTTAATATATATTTTACATATATAATATATTTGTCATTGTAATTTATGTACCTAATATTATAGCTAGCACATATGCATTACAAATGACAACTTTTATAAATAATATACATTAACAAAACAAAACACAATGTAAAAATTACAAGTTCACAATAATTTATTTTCCTTCTTTTTGTTCCTTTTTTATTTTATTTTTATTTGAATTATTGTGTATTTTATGATATCGGAATATTTTTTTATTCTACACGAGGTGACCTCTGAGATGGACTCACATGCACTTAAATTGATTCAAATGCAAATTGAGTTTTTTACGTAGTCAAATGGTTAAAAAATATGTGTTCTAAATAAATGGCTAAAAAATATTTTGGCATCGCGGGAAGTGCTAATAAATCTAGGCACTCTAAACATGATATGTAAAAGTAAGAGAAAATTACTAAGACATCTTGAGCACAAGTATGGCTTAATAGGTTTCAATATTTCACTGTAATGAGACGAAAAGGATAACAATTCAACCAAACTAACATCAAATTTTGATGAATCTTTCACGCCCAAAATCTAATAAAAAATCAAATTCAACCAAAAAATTATGTTGAAAAGTCAGACAAGATCAATTTTATTGGATAATGGGAAAAAGGGTATTGAGATAATGTTGTAGCTGTTATTGTTAAGAGCACGCGAGAAAATTAAAAGAACATCTTTCAATATGGGTCCAAGAAATTTCTGCCGGGCATCAACAAAAAGCCTGCACCTTTAAAGTTAACAAAAACCTTATTTTTGAGGCTGTAATGGCTCAAATGATGAACAAGTATGTATTTTATTCTGCCTACATACTAACATACATGAATTTCTTTTTCTTTTTTCTTGTTTTGGAGATTGTTGATTTTCAATATATATAATTCTATTTATAAAAGTACCAAAAGAAAAAAAAAATCAATGTATGACGATATTTGAAGAATATTTAACTTTCGGGTGGAATATTTTATCCTATTAAATAAGAATCAAATACTTTCCAAGTATATTTCTTGAATTATTAATTACTTGGAGTCGACACAAAAAAGGCATAATTGCACTACAATAATATGTTTCAACTTATGTGTAATAATAGTATTTATATAAGAAGTTATAATACTCGTCATGTTAAAAATAAAACTAAAGAATTTGAGGATAAAAAACAAAATGAAATCCTATTATTTTATTTATACCCGCAACATAAAAATAAAAATTGGTTGAATTTATGCAATTAATATGTGACTAATCGAAAGATTGTCATCTTCATTAATTTAGCATATGCAATTAATGGACTTTCAAAAAAAAGAGTTGCTCACACTTTTTCCCTTCAAAGATGACGAGACGACCGTGAAATGATTATCAGATCCAGCCTTAATAAAGTGATGTTATTTTCAAGAAAAACGCTCAGCAATTAATTATGGCCCCCACGTCCTTTAATTTTTTCTCGTATTTGATTATTGAATACAACTAATAAATTTTTTAAAGGTCCCATCACAAAATCTCATCCATTACTATTTCCCTTTTTTTCCTTGTCTTGCCAAAATACATTATTTTTCATATTTATAAAGAACTAAAAAGATTAAATATTAGAAAATAAAATTAAAAATGAAAAGAAAAGAAGACCCCAGTTGGGGATGATTCTCCCCCCTACCTACTGCACATACCACATGCAAAATGTTGAAACTCAAAAATCACATAACTTATCCTCTTGCTTCTAATTACTTAATTTTAGTGCCCGGAGCATAGCTCAACTGGTAAAGGACTTGAATGACGTGTTATGTATTTGCTGGCACTTATAACGTGGAGGTTTGAATCCCCTTGGTAACAGAGTGGAGGAATATTTCTTGTGTGATAACTCCTCCACACAACTTAGGACTCTGACTTATTAAGGCATTTCCCGCGATTTACCTCCTCCACAAAGCTCTAGGACAAGGGACACGGATGCTCTTAAGGGAAATGGTTCATCATTTTTTTTATTATTTAATTTTAGTTTAATCACGTATTAGCATGTAATTAATGTGATACTAGAAAAACTAAAACAGCTTTTGCTTAAAATTACGGTAATCTAATATGTTCCCAACAATATGTCACTCCTCAAAATCATCAGTCATGATTCCATTGATTGTCTATACAACTTGAATAACACACTTAATTATTTTATGTCACAATTATAATTATTGAGAATCAATTGTTTTGAGTATTAAGAAATAGTGTTGTAAATGAGTCCACTCGAACTGAGTTTTAGCTTATTTGTCAAATGTTTGTTTCATTTTGTACATGTTTGAATTGGGCTTGAGCTTGGTTCATGTTTCAAAAAGGTAGTTAATGTTGGAATTAATAAAATTATTTAATGTTCGAATTTGTTCATAAATATATTTGTATTCCAGTTCATGTTCATAACGTATTCGTGAACATTCAATAATTTTACTTGCGAACAATACACAAGCAAAAGAAAAAAAAACTTTGTTCATGAACATATAGAATTAGTATTTCAATTTTTAAATTAAATAACATTATTTATTATTAATTGAATCATGATCAAGCTATTAGTTCAACACTTAACGAGCTTGGTCATGAACATTTATAACAAACACTAAACGAGCTTGTTCACAAACTATTTTTAATGACGATTATACAATTGTTCAAACTTTGTTCGTTATTAAAAAAGCTTCAAAATTTGTTCATTTGTGCTCGTTCAACTAAATAAATAAATATAAACAAACGTTATTCAATGCTACAAGAAGGAAAAAACCCCATTATTTTTGTGAGCTGGAAAGGATAAAAGAAACAAACCAAAAAGAATGAAAAACACATGCTATTGTACTGCACTATAGTAAAATGCTACAAATATTTCTATGGCTGACAAATTTTCACAGAAGCTGTTTCTCAAAAAGACATGTCTAATAATGATGTAAAGACAAAAGAGAAAAAATTGGTGAACCATGATTTCAAATTTCTCAAGTCTTTTCCATCAACATTCTCTCCTGGATTTCTCTTTTCCATCAGACAACCTTGTTTAGTTACCTGAAAAAATCCAAATTAATTTACATAAATGTAAAAGTACAGTCTAAAGAAAGTTAACATAGCATTGAAACATCATAGCTGAAAACAAAAAGGGATAATTACAAAACTTACACTGGGATTTGGCCAAATTATAAAAAAAAATTCAAAATTACAAATACCCTTACCAGGCTTGTCTTTTCTTACCAAATAACCTCTCTTGAGTTTCGAGGGTGTAATTCGTAAAATAAAATAAATATAAGGAGGTATTTAATTATAATTTTGAGAATAGTTGGGATTTTCTATAAGGGCATTTTTTGTAATTAATCTAAAAACAAGCCAAATGCACAATAAAATAAAGGGATAATTACAAAAATCCCCCTGAAGTTTGGGCTAATTACAGAAAAATCCAGAGGTTTACAAAAATTGCAAAAGATACCCTTAAATTTGATTGTCTTAAACTTTCCCCTTTTACAAGCAAAAAAATATATTAAAAAAAACCCATTATTTCTAAAAATATTACAATTACCCCTTAAATTCAAGACATAATTAAACCCGAGATCTCTGAGTTTTTTTTATAATTAACCCAAACTCAGGGGGTCTTTTGTAATTATCCCTAAAATAAATTACCCTGAGTTCTTTTACAATGGAGCACTGCTTCATGGATCGAGCTCTCAGAATCACAAGATCTCCGCCAATTATCATCACCAGAATAAGCCAAACTGGTCCTAGGTGATTGCGTCGCAGCAGATAATTCCCACTTCATTCTCATATTACTACTCCCTCGCCGCCTTCTATAGAACAACAATAAAGGCCTCAAAATATACTTAAAATACTTCTGAAAGAATCGCTTCGACAACCTCTGACACCTCCTCAACGAAGTCGTGTTTTTGTGCGTCGTCGATGAAGAGGCACTGTTAGAATAATCTTCGACGTCATCAAAACGACGCAGTTTCACGTCCTTAACGAAAAGAGGCACGAGAAAACCATTGGAAATGAGCTCATCGGCATGGACAAGGCCTAATGGGGAATTAGTAACGGGAAAATCGAAACAGAAATCCGATGAGGAAACTCGAAAAAATCTCTTGGAAGGTGGTAATCTTGGATCCATTTCTATAAATGAATTAGCTTCGTCGTGATCGGATGGATCGACGGTGGAGGATGGTAACGTGTCCTGATCGAACGGTATCCAGCTATATGAGAAGCTGTCAATGGAGGGAGATTGAAGAGTGGTTTCCATGGAAGAAAAACAAGAGGAGTGTTTTTTTTTTTTTGGAGTTTTTAAGGTACACAAGGTTGGGTTTGTAAAGGATGCCTTCTATTCTACTACATATATTATAGTGTATATCAAGTACATATAGTGTTTTTAGTTTCTCTTACTATGCTGACAATTATACTTGTGGTGGTCTGAGTTCAGACAAGTGTAATTAATAAATGAAAAGGAAAGAAATGGGAGAAAGGGAATAGAATATTAGCCCCACAAGTACTCATTTTTCTTTGGGATTTAAATAGTTTGATCAATTGATCCTAGATTTAATTTCTTTATTAGATATGTGAAAGGAATTGTGTCTAACAATACATACTGATAAAGGTATGGGATAATTACACAAACAATCCATGAGATTTAGCCTAATTATAAAAAAATTCAGTCATCATTCAGAATTGTAAATACCCATTGAGATTTGAAATATTTGTCTAACAAATATTTCCTCTTCATGAGGAAGGGGATATTGTAATTTTGAAAGATAATTGTTTTTTTTTAATTAGACTAACTGTTTAGGTTATTTTTGTAATTATCCCTAAAGTATTGAAGAACAGAAGAAGTATATTTAATCTAGTAACAAGTTCATGCACATTCCAATATTCCATAGTCATCATGAATATGCATCAAACATGAATAAAAATTAAGTATGATAAAAGCTAAGCCATACGCATTCATACATGATAAGAAAGATATATAGCATGAATTATTCTAATTGATCAACGAGACTTTTAATTTACTTTGCTTGTTTTTCTTGTTGATTACAAAGTTACAGAATAGGGAATGCCTTCAAAATGGCAAATTACGAGAAAGCAAAGAAAATTAAAATTACGTAAAATTGAACTAACTATTACAATTGGTTAATAGAACTTCCGTGGTAGTCGATTTAATCTCTTTCCGCAAAGCAATTACGTCCCGGCTAGTGCTCACGGCTTGACGTATTGCTTCCAAAGATGAAACGGCTTACGTCTTCTGTGTAGTAGCACCACTAACACAGAAGCACCTTCGAACTAGAAATGTGCTGAAGACTGGTTGCTGGACTTAGTGCAGAATGCAAAATATATGAGTGTATGCTTTTTATGGAGTAAGAATTCTGTAGCTTAAACTGCAATGCACAAAATGATATATATAGTCAACCAATCCACCTGCAGGAGAAAAAACTGGGTAGTGGGCATTAATCACTAGAATAACAACGGTGTTACTATACCTCACTCGCATATGATAATGTCGTGTAGTGGGCTAACTTCAGTGACCACCACCGCGGGAGTTACAACTCCAATCACACGAATACGGACACCTACAATGTCCCGATTCATTGGGCTCCAGCGTCGATAGTCACTCGAACCGGGCAAGCCCATTTTCGAGTGGCAAAACTTTAGTGGACCGACCGGGCCCAATAGGCCGGCCGCCCGCCCAAGCCCGATCCCAAGCCCAAGCCCACCCCAGCCCATGCCCAAGCCCAAGCCCCAGCCCATGCCCAAGCCCAAGCCCAGGCCCCGAGCCCGTGCCCAGCCGGCGCAAGGCGCGCGCGTGTGGCCCACTTTGTGATCATCCACTTGTGTTATAGTTTATACAACAAATAACACCTTCTAAGTAAATAAACTAGGATAAACTATGATTTGTATTCCATGTGGGATAAAGCGTAAGTTTTCATCTCCTTTAAATAATCTTTACATAATGCCCATTTATGCGCTACTTCGTGTATTAATTTCTCACTCACCAAATTCGGTTTTGAGAAATAAAAATACTACGAACATCTACTTTAACGTAGATTAATAATATATAATTTAATTCCTCCGAATTAAATATTTAGCCACCGAAAAATTGGTCAAAGTCGACACCCACTTTATCAAAACCAAAATTTCCAACAATCCCCCACATGAGTGGAAATTAATGTATGCATGAATGCAGACACGCACACTCCTCAAGAGACAATATCGCATTCTCAAGAGACAATATTGCATTCGGGCTTAACCTTCCCGTAGTCAATACCATCGGTACATCGCGCGCTTAGTGGACGAACGCTTGAACTATTCCTCCACGGTGTATACCGAGTCAAGATTAACACAATAATGTCTCAACACCTTCTCGTTCTCACGTTTTGTGTCCGTTTCGCCATGGACACCACTTTGGATTCATAAGTGTTACTTTGAAGCGCCCGCACTTCTCACTTATATAGGTGATCTCCTATCCGAGTATCCCGCCATACTCAACCTCAACGAGGTGTAGGAATTATTAAAAGTCAAATGACTTAGCCTCACCACAACTTTGCGGGTGTTTCAACACTTGGTTTTGCTTTTAGGGATGGGTTATAACATTGTTTCCAAGTGTTACAACATAACCTTCATAGTTTTGTTTTCCCGTTGAACCAAGTTCTGGGATCTCTCATCATGGTTGGTTACCACTATGATAGTTATTTTTACTTTGTGGACTTCAAGCCCATTCCCTCTAGCAATTTACCCAATTAATCTCGATTGATCCTTTTGTCAAAGGATTCCGCCAAATTGTCTTTTGACTTTACGTAGTCAATTGACATCACACCATTTGAGATCAACTATCTAAGCGGTGATTGTGTCTCCGATTTAATATGTCTAGACTTACCGTTATACATATTGCTTCTCGTGCCCTTCCTATAGCCTTGGCTATCACGGTGAATCATCACGGAATGCACAGTGCTTCCTCCAACATGGAATATCTTCCGGAAAGTTTGAAGCCACTCGCTTCTTCACCACTTTATCCAAAGCTATAAACTCGATTCCATGGTGGACCGAGCTATACATGTTTGCTTTGTGGACTTCCACGATACCGCACCACCTCCAATGGTGAATATGTATCCATTAGTTGAATAAGAATCTTCGAATCGAGATCCAACTAGCATCACTATATCCTTCAAGTACAATTTGGATATCTTGAGTAGTATAGCCCATAATCCAAGGTATACTTCAAGTATTTTAACACCCTGGTTAACGCTTTCCAATGCTCATGGCTTGGATTGCTCGTGAACCTACTCAACATATTTACTGTGGTAGGCAAGTACGGGCGTGTACAATTTGTGATGTACATCGATCGCCTATTATACGTGAGTATTATCAAAAGCATTGAATTTCTTGAGCACTTTTTCCACATAAAGTGGGATTGTGACAAGATAATTCCATTAGAGTTCTCACTTGATTTTTATCCGAGGATTACATCAAAGAAATTCCCCATATCCTTCATGTCAAAGTTCCTCTTTAACATTCTTTTTGTCTCCATGATAGTATCATGACTACCGCCCATGATTAACAAATCGTCTACATATAGACAAATTATGACAAATGCTTCGATGTCCCTTTGACATATACGCATTTATCACACTCGTTGATTTTAAATCCATTTGACAACATCGTATTGTCAAACTTAAGATGCCATTGTTTTGAGCTTGTTTTAGTCCGCATAAAGATCTTATTAACTTGCACACCTTCTTTTCTTGCCAAGGTGCAACAAACCCTTCAGGTTGTTCCATGTATATTTCAAAGATCTATCTCTCCATTCGTAAACGCCGTCTTGACGTCCATCCGATGAATCTCTAGATTGTGCAAAGCAAAGAATCGCAAGAAGCACCCGAATAGACGCAATCCTCGTTCTTGGAGAATAGGTGTCAAAGAAGTCATATCCTTTTTTTTGTTTAAAGCCTTTGGCTACAAGCCGCCGCTTTATACTTATCAATAGTTCCATCTCGCTTTTATACTTCTTTAGGATCCATTTACATCCTAAAGGTTTATGACCAAAGCAGGAGATCAACCAACTCCCAAGTATGGTTC
This sequence comes from Rehmannia glutinosa, assembly GCA_016081115.2. Taxonomy (NCBI): domain Eukaryota; kingdom Viridiplantae; phylum Streptophyta; class Magnoliopsida; order Lamiales; family Orobanchaceae; genus Rehmannia; species Rehmannia glutinosa. Next base: position 231,803 of record JABTTQ020001115.1, read on the forward strand.
TCGCAGAATGGACTCGATTTCACTATTGATAGCTTCTCGCCAGAAAGCGGAGCATCCGGATCGCTTAGAGCCTCTTTAATCGAGTTTGGCTCACCATCTAACATAAATGTTATGTAATCGGCCCAAAAAAGACTTAGCCGTCTTAGACCTCTCTTCGCGTCTCGATTCTTCACTAATGGTGTTGAACCACTTGCGATTCGTGAGTTCTTTTATTAGTACTCACTTCTAATTTTTTCTACAAGGGTAGACATCCTCAAAGAATACAAAGATTCCTTGATTCGATTATGGTACCTTGATCATTTCGGATTTTCGACTTATGTATCATAAACCTATATGCACTACTTTGGTATGCATATCCCACAAAGACACAATCAATCGTCTTTGGTCCAATTTTAACTTGTTTTGGTTCGTATTGCTACCTTAGCCAAACACCCCCACACTTTAAGGTATTTATAAGAAGGCTTACGATTTTTCCACAATTCGTAAGGTGTCTTATCTTTCCCTTTAAGTGGTATTTTATTCAATATGTGGTTGGGTCATTAAAAACAGCCTTCCCCCACATATTCTGGGGTAATCCGGAACTTATCAACATGGCATTCATCATCTCTTTTAGAGTCCCGGTTTTTGCGTTCAAAGAACACCGTTGAAGTGGTGAATATGGTGTTGTTGTTTGATGAATTATGCCCGATCGGGTACATAGTTCTTCAAATGGTGCAACATATTTGCCACCTCTATCACTCCGAATTATTTTAATCCTACGCCAAGTTGATTTTCAACTTCATTTTTATAATTCTTAAAAGCCTCTAATGTTTCATCTTTGCTTCTTAACAAGTATAAGTAGCAAAATCTTGTGCAATCATCAATAAATGTGATGAAATATTTTTTACCACCTTTAGTTTGCACGAATTTTAGATCACACACATCGGTGTGTATCAACTCTAAAGGTGAAGTGCTCCTTTCAACCGAATGAAACGGTAATTTAGCCATTTTAGCTTCAACACAAACTTCACATTTTCTTTGTGAGTTTACTTGAGTAAATTAATCAATTCTAAATTTACCAATCTTTTTATAGCATTGATTTACATGTCCTATTCTAATATGCCATAAATTAGAGCACTCAAGAATATAAAGAAGAAGATTCATTCTTATTCATATTCTCGCCAAAAACGGCGACAAATATTACATTCATTTTGAACGAGTCCTTTGTCTAGATAACCCTACTAAGGAACTGTCCAAATTTGCTAAGACAAATTTTTCAGACTCAAAAACTAGTCTAAACCCATGGTTGACCAAAGGCGAACCCGAAACAGATTTTTGCGGATGTCCTGGGACATGCAAAGACATCTTTCAGCTTCAACTCCTTTCCCGAAGTCAGCTTTTTTTTAGCACCACCGATTCGATGCCAAAGCAACATCAAGAGGCATGATTCCCCATATGGAGCTTCCTTCCGGTCGATGGGATGTAAGAAGAGAATGCATCCTTATCGTAATGCGATATGGCAAGTGGCACCGTATCCACAAACCATTCTTTCGGGTTATCCACCAAATCGCTTCAAACACCACCGCCGACATGTCAACTTCTCGGCTCCCTTTCTTCAACCACATGGCATTGGACTGCGGTTTGGTTTTCTTTTTCTTTGGCCGACGGCTCCCTTGCCATATGGTTCGGTTTACCACAGCTTGTAGCAAGCTCCCTGGAATTTTCCAGTGCCGCTTTCTTGCGCTTTATCGTTAGGCCTTTTCTTCGAGTTACTTGACGAGCCGTGCTCCATCAAGTTGGCTTTTGACTCCATAGGGACAAGCTTGGACTTAGAGTCAATCCTCCTATTGTCTTCCTCAATTCCGAGTTTGACAATCGATCCTCTAGTCCCATCTCCTTTCGCGTATGTTTGAGATAATTCTTGAAATCCCTCCAACTGGGGCAATTTCTCAATCAGCGCGCCACTTGAATGCTTCCTTGCAAAGCCATTCCCAAGCAGAGATTTCATGTAGATCAACGGAACTTCGAACTTGTTCCATCACGGTTTTAGAATCAACCATCACAAAATCCAAGAACTTACCGACAACAAATTTCTTTGTGCGCAAGATCCTCGATTTTGTACTTCTTCTCCAAAGATTCCCACAATTCTTTGGAAGATTTCACAAAGACAATACACATCAGAAAGTGCATCACTAAGTCCGTTTAGGACATAGTTACGCACAGAAATCACCCTGGCCCCACGCATCAAACGCAACGCCGCGTTTTTCAACATTCGCTTCGTTCTCGGCAAAGAACAACGGGAGCGTCCCCTCGCCGATCTTCGCGGACTTAGGGTAGTCGGGTAAAACAAAGATTTTTGTCGCCACTCTTCAAGTCGAAACCCATGAATTTTTCGGGTTTCTCACCTTGAGCGGGAGGGATGATCGGGGTTCGCTTGTGCTTGCCATCGTGAAGTTCGGTAATTGCTTTGCGATTGTTGATTACAAAGTTACTGAGAATAGGGAATGCCTTCAAAATGGCAAATTACGAAATGTAAAATTACGTAAATGAACTAACTATTACAATTGGTTAATAGAACTTCGGTAGTTCTAGTCGAGACGAATCTCTTTCCGCAAAGCAATTACGCCCGGCTAGACTACACGGCTTGGACGTATTGCTTCCAAAGATGAAACGCTTACGCCGGTAGTAAGAAAGCACCACTAACACGTAAGACCTTCGAACTAGAAATGTCTTTGCCAAGATCGGTTCTTGGACTTAGTGCGAGAATGCAAAATATATGAGTGTATGCTTTTTATGGAGTAAAGTCAGAGCTTAAATCGCAATGCACAAAATGATATATATAGTCAACCAATCCACCGTAGTAATTACGTCCCGCTAGTGCTCACGGGGCTGACGTATTGCTTCCAAAGATGAAAGCGACTTTACGTCTTTCTCGCAGAAGAAGACCACTAACACGAACACCTTCAACTAGAAATGTCAAGATAGTTCTTTGGACTTAGTGCGAGAATGCAAAATATATGAGTGTATGCTTTTTATGGAGTAAGTGCACTCAAAGCTTAAATCGCAATGCACAAAATGATATATATAGTCAACCAATCCACCGGCAGGGAGAAAAAAACTGGGTAGTGGGCATTAATCACTTGAATAAACTAAGGTGTTACACCCCACTATCGCATAATGATGTCATGTAGTGGGCTAACTTCAGTGACCACCACCGCAGAGTTACAACTCCAGCGTCACACGAATCCGGACACCTACAATGTCCCGGATTCATTTGGGCTCCAACCGATAGTCACTCAATGACAGGCCAAGCCCATTTTCGAGTGGCAAAACTTTAGTGGATCGGGACCCGCCCAATAGGGCGGGCCGCTCCGCCTGTGCCGAGGCCGGGCCGGGCGGGCGCGCGCGTGTGGCCCACTTGTGATCATCCACTTGTGTTATAGTTTATACAACAAATAACACCTTCTAGTAAATAAACTAGGATAAACTATGATTTGTATTCCATGTGGGATAAGGCATAAGCCTTTCATCTCCCTTTAAATAATCTTTACATAAATGCCCATTTATGTGGCTACCTTCACAGTATTAATTTCTCACCACCGAAATTCGGTTTTGAGAAATAAAAAATACTACGAACATCTACTCGGAACGTAGATTAATAATATATAATTTAATTCCTCCAGAATTAAATATTTAGCCACCGAAAAATTGGTCAAAGTCGGGTCGACACCCACTTTATCAAAACCAAAATTTCCAACATTTCTTGTCATTTTATGTTAGTTGCTTAATTTCAGAACTAATACTTTTAGTCACGCAAGTCACGATTAAAATAAATCACGAGTTTGGCATTTGAAAAAAGCTCTTGATTCCGAGGCCCATTCATGATACTTATTGTCGTGAATATGATGCATTTTACACTGCAGCTCAAGGAAGCTCGTTCAGTTTGACATGGTATATTTGTATCAAGTAATGGTTAAATAAATCAGATCAGATCAAACGAGAATTTGGATAAGATTTTGCAAGTGAATACAAATAATCAATCAATCATATTACAGCCCATATTTGTATTTTATTTTTTCTGATAAAAAATTTAAGGATAATTACAAAAAGACCCCTGAGGTTTGGGCTAATTTCAAAAAAAAAATAGAGATGTTTCTAAATTACAAAAATCCTCCTCATGTTTGATTGTTTTATATTTGAGGGGTAACTGTAATATGTCTCGAAATACCAGAGGGGTTTTGAAATGTTTTTTTTGCTTATAAAGGGAAGAAATGTAAGCCCGAACCTAGGGGGGTTTATCCCAAAATATAATTTTAACTTCTTGTAACAAAAAAGAAGGGAAAAAGAACAAACTTTGTCCTTTCATACACATTAGGCAAAATGTGACTATATAAATAAATGTCAGTCCTGTAACTTGTAAGAAAATTTACATATTTCAGCTATAATCTTGCATTTTTCAAAATCAATAGAATTCACAATATGGAGAACTTGTAAATCCCCAGTAAATGGTAAAAGCGCTAACTAAATCAGCGACTGTAGATATATAGGAAATCTAGAGAAAGGAAATATCACAAAGTTCTCTTGGTAGGGAAATTTCAGGGCTTAACATCCACCAACAACCTGAGTGGTGGTGATTTCTACTATTTTATTATTATTAATAATGGTAAAGAGTTTTCATTTTCATTCAAAAATCCAGCTATTATTATAACGCTCGCAAACAAGATAGACCAACAAAAATACCAGACAGAGGTCCCCCTGCTTGTCTCAGAAAAAGGTAGACATCAATGTAGCTCTAAGGAAGCAAAAAAACAGAACTTGAATTGAATTGAAACCCATTGGTCCCTCCTTATGTTCCTGCCCAATAAAAAGGTACTTGCAAGAAAACTAATTCCTTATTAAAATTTCAAATTAGACCTATCGCCTATTGTTGTGCAAGGATATGAAATATTATCTAGCAGAATTAAATAGAAACAGATAATGGGCCGGACTGCTGCGGGCTTTAGAAATGCTTGAAGCTGAAAGGGGGCCGAGTTTGTAAGCCCACAATGGGCTTGGGACGAATTCTGGCTAATTGTGTGGACTTCTACTACTTTGAGATTGTCAGATTTTAATTCAACCATTTTCTTTATATCGAGGTTCCATCTTCTCACACATGACTAGTACTAGAGGAAACAATCACGACTCATCAAGAACTGTCCCCATATAAATTGCAAGAAATGCACAATGACTCACATGTCCCTAATATCGGGTAAACAACCCCGACCCACATATAAACCGCGAAAAATGCACAATGACTCACATGTTCCTAATATCCTTAACTACCATACACAAAAAGTTGTCCCCCCAAGTGATTGGTACATGCCAGACTTGAGACTCCCCCCAATCCAGCCATAGATTCCCACAGCTATTGGACACAATGAGTCGTCCCCAGGTGATTGCTCTATGCCGGACTCTCCCCAATCCAGTCGTAGGTTCCCACCAAGTTTTCAGCATCCCACACTGCCGTTTGAAGTCCTTAATTATTAATTATTCCACCATCGTGCCCCGGGGGCTCAAACCCTTGACCTCTTCAAAGTCCAAAGAGAGACCAAAAGTTACTTTATATTGATCAGTTGGTCAAGGATCATTGGATATTTATTTTTTTATTGATCATAAAAAATGTAATATACAATTGTGTCAGTTCGTTCTCAAGTTGAAGCTTGTATTAATCTATAACTTAAGTTTAATCAGGCTTTGACAGAACAGCTCTAAAATATTCATATCTCGAGAACAAAAGGTTTACATAACATTAATTTCAGCATGAGTCTATGAAACCTCAGTTCGATCAACATAACTAATAGATCCACGCAAAACTCGAAAATCGAAATCCATAATTAATTATCAGTCTTTTTCAATTTAAAAGAGAAATTAAGCAGTTTTTCAAAGGCTTCTCATTAGTTATTTATAAATACGGACAAGATCGTAGAACCTCGTTGATTTCAAGGTTATATAAAATGTGGTGTTGCTTGAAATTCAAAACAAGATAAGATCATATAGTCCAAACAGTGATGTCATATGTAGACTATTTTTCACTGGGAGAGCTACACCATTTATGCATTATCAATCATTGATAGTCCGATAAGAAATTTGGTCCCGGGGTTCAACAATTTAAGTGTCCTAAATTTCAGCAGAATGAGCTATTTGCTTCTTGATTAGGTAGTAATGTTGCTTTTTTATTGTTGACCATATAAGTTGTGGTCTGTGCTCTGTGGACAAACTTTTGCGTGTGGGTGTGTCTTTGTGCAGTCGGTTATTTTTAATATAGCAATTGATTGTATTGCAATTTTCAGCTAATGTATTAAATTATCATATGAAATACGATAAAAAAAAATATAATTATTGGGATAATTTTTGGAGCTTATAAACTCTCAAAATTTGTTTGTTTTGGTAATATTGGGAGACGATGGTGCTTTGTGCGAACAATAAGCTTTTGGATTTTAACGCAACTCATAATTGGCTTGAGAGACTCTCTAAGGATCTAATTGCTAGAACTGACAAACTTGGCATACCATGAACAGTTTGGAAACCCATAAGTTCGAACTGTCCGATGGAAATTATGTGTAAATTGCCAATGGGTTGGACTACAAAAAGTGGTGGCCCAAAAAAAATGGGTTGTCATGGGCCAACCAGATTTTATCACTTGACCCGACGGGCTCGCATCGAACGATCATCTTAACAATTTCCAGCATCTTTATTTGTTTAATCATTACTTATATACAAAAAGTACTCAAAATTGCACAAATACAATGTATATACTTGAAAATCCATCAATTGTACTTACGATAACACATAAATTTAAACCTAATTTTGAAAACCTAACCTAATTCTAAAATAGCAAGTGTGAAAATATGAAAAACCAAAACTACTTCTTGCTGTTAATGGAGTTTGAAAACCATGCCAAGAAAAAAGAGTGCAACAGATTAAACACGTGGCAAATTATCCAGTCATCTTCCCCAGCCGACCACAGCATAAAAGTGTTGGTTTTTTTCAACGTTGTAGCTCACCCACCATTGCCCACGTGTCCTCATCGTCCACTTTTATTCCCCACACATCTTTAATTCCAAATTTTCTTCTTTCCCTCCAATCACTCTCATAAATAATGCAACAATTCACAGACAAAGCTTCGTTCCAAATGAATCATAATTTTGCAATAATATGGTTCATTTTTCCTATTCCTCTGTATTCTGGGCATTTTTTCCTCTGCTATTTGGATCCATCATGGCGGGTCGGATCGACCCGGGTTTGAGATTGTTAGCGGGTCAGGATCAAGCATGGGTTTCGGATAATGGGACTTTTGCTTTCGGGTTCGCCCCGGTTAATTCAAGAAACGATCAGTTCCAGTTGGGAATATGGTTCGCGCAACTTCCTGGTGATCGAACCCTAGTTTGGTCAGCTGATATGTAAGTATAATTACACTGCTTATTTAAATTTGCATTTGGGAAAATTTCAAGCATTGTGCAATATTTGAAAATTATAATTTTTAAGGCCATGCCTGTTGTATATTTAGGGATAATTACAAAACCTACCCATGAGGTTTAGTCTAATTACAAAGAAATCCAGTTATTCTTCAAAATATGCCCTTGACATTTCTTTCCCTTAGCCTAATCAAAGGATGTTTGTACCTTAGGTATTTGTAATTTTGAAAGATAGCTGGTTTTTTTTTTACTTAGGCAGTTAGGCTAAACCTGTTTGTAATTATTCCTAATTACAAAAACTACCACTGAGGTTTAGCCAAATTAAAAAACTCCAGTTAACTTTCAAAAGATTACAAATACCCCTCGAGGTTTGTATTTATATAACAAATACCCCTTCTTGAGACCTCTTGGGGGTGCAATTTTACAAGCTAAAAACAAATGTGATTGGGGTATTTGTAATTTAAAAGAAAACTGATTTTTTTTAATTAGGCTAAAAACCTCAGGGGTAGTGTTTGTAATTAACCCATTTAATTTCCCTTATGTTTGTAATCATTGTTTAGACCACTGGGGTTTCTATATGCATATATAATTATTCATGCAGTTTATTGAAGTACTAGCATTTTGAGTGCTTTTATTTTGGATGCCAGTAGAAGTTCTTTTTCTGTACATGGAGACATTTTTTCTGCTTTTATTTTAGGAATTTATATTTAACATGTCATCATATATATTTATGATCACATCTGAAGTACCTGTTTCAATTGATGACTTACTGCTATAATACTCGTGAGAAAGTAATCTCGAGAGTTGAAATGAGAAAGGAAAAAAAAAAAGCATAATGTCATATTTTATGATAAACTGAATTGACAAATTATCATACATCAATCATGGTATCTAGATTTAAATGTAGAAGAAATCAAATTCCACACCTCTAGTCTTTACTAAAGCTTTTGCAGGTATTTATCATTTTTTGGGCCAACCATTCATTTTGTCTCAATAATCTAAATATAGAAATTCTCCAGTCACCAAAGATGCAATCTTGGAGTTCCAAACCAACGGCAATCTCGTCCTCAAAGACAGAAGCACCACTGTCTGGGCATCAAACACATCCACTTTGGGTGTCGAAACAGCGTCCATGTCAGAGAATGGCAACTTCATTCTATACGGTCCAAATCAACGTATCGCGTGGCAAAGCTTTTCGCATCCCTCAGACACACTCCTACCAGGACAACCTTTGACAGTTTGGCCAGAGCTCAAATCGCCCAATTCACCGGCCACACGGTGGATATTACACGTTGAAAATGTTGCAACAGCCCACTTCACTAAGCCTCGCGCTAACCTACAATTTGCCTGAATCGAACACGAACTTCTCCTATTGGTCGGGACCGGACATATCGAATGTAACAGGGGATGTCGTAGCGGTTTTGGGCGACGGGGGTAGTTTCGGAATTTTGTACGGCTCGTCATCCGATGGAGCGGTGTACGTGTACAAGAGTGATAACGAGAGCGGAGGATTATCGTCCGCGATAAATCGAACAAACAGTCCGTTAGTTCTTCGAAGATTGATACTGGAGACTAATGGGAATCTCCGTTTGTATCGTTGGGATAATGACGTGAACGGATCTCGGCAGTGGGTCCCGGAGTGGGCCGCCGTTTCTAAACCGTGCGATATCGCCGGTATTTGTGGCAACGGGATATGCAATTTGGACAGGAGTAAGACTAATGCTTCTTGCACGTGCTTGCCAGGTCAGTGTTCGGAAAATTCTACTTTAATCGGAAAATGTGGCCCTAATCACGAAAATTTAACGTCTAAATTCAAGATTTCGGCTGTTCAACAAACGAATTACTACTTTTCGGATTCGTCAGTTATAGCGAATTATAGCGATATAGAGACAGTGTCGAAGTGCGGCGATGCTTGCTTATCCGATTGCGATTGTGTCGCTTCGGTTTATGGGCTTAACGAGGAAAAGGCGTATTGTTGGGTTTTGAGGGACTTGGAGTTTGGAGGGTACGAGGATCCAGGGTCCACTTTGTTTGTTAAGGTCGACTCGAACGGCTCTTCGACTGGAGATGGCGGTAAAAGAAGGGACGCTGATTCTTCGGATGGATTAAGCAGTAAAAAGGGAAAGGTTTTGGTACTCCCTATTGTTTTAGGCATGACTGTTCTAATAGGCCTTCTAGCTTGCTTATTATATATGAATGTTCATAGAAAGAGAATTTTAAAGAGAGCCCTTGAGAATTCGTTAATTGTATCGGGGGCTCCGATCAGTTTCAGCTACCGTGATTTACAGTATAAGACGAGTAATTTTTCACAATTGCTAGGAACAGGTAATCGAATTCTTATCATATATAAATCAGAGAGAAAATAAATTTACATTTGCTAAAAGATTTTTGAACTTGAAATGCAGGTGGATTTGGCAGTGTATACAAGGGAAGCCTGAGTGATGGAACCTTAATTGCAGTGAAAAAACTTGACAGAGTTTTGCCTCATGGGGAAAAGGAGTTTATTACAGAGGTGAATACTATTAGCTCCATGCATCATATGAACTTGGTTCGGCTTTGCGGATACTGCTCGGAAGGCTCACAAAGGTGTGTATTTAGGGAGTGTTTGCAAACACTAAAAAAAAGTGAATCTTAGCTTCTCGGTTAAAAAAAAACAGTTATTTTTTCCACCTAAAAGTTGAGAATCACTTTCTTTTTTTTAGAGTTTGCAAACACTCCCTTACTCTGCCATAAAAATACTAAAGAGATAATTACAAAAACTATTTCTGAGGTTTAGCCGGTTATAGAAAACTTCAATTATCTTTCAAAATTACAAATACACCTTTAAAATGTTTCAATCCCTTGCTTGAAGTTTGTATTTTCCTTACAAATACAAATACGTCCCTCTTGATTCTTGATGGTGCAGTTGGTAAGAAATAAACAAATGTCCGGTGGGTATTTGTAATTTTGTAATATAATTGGATTTTTTAGTAATTAGGTAAAACCTCAGAGGTAGTTTTTGTAATTAACTTAATACTTATGCATATTTACAGTGTGAGGCACTCTATATAACTTGGTTGTAATAAAATTTGATCTCTACAGGCTCCTAGTTTATGAGTTCATGAAAAACGGGTCGTTGGACAAGTGGATATTTCCTCCATATGGTAGTCGAGAGCCTCACGACAGGCTGCTGGATTGGTCAACTCGGTTTCAAGTAGCCGTTGGTACTGCACAAGGGATCGCATATTTTCATGAGCAGTGTCGGAATAGGATAATACATTGTGACATCAAGCCGGAAAACATTCTATTGGACGAGAATTTCTGTCCGAAAGTATCGGATTTCGGGCTAGCTAAACTGATGGGCAGAGAAGCCTCACATGTGGTGACAATGGTAAGAGGAACCAGAGGTTACTTGGCCCCGGAATGGGTAAGCAACCGTCCGATTACTGTAAAAGCTGATGTTTACAGTTATGGGATGCTTCTGTTAGAGATCATTGGGGGAAGGAGAAATCTTGATATGACTTATGATGCAGAGGACTTTTTTTACCCTGGATGGGCCTTCAAGGTAATCTCATCTCAGTCTTATTCCATTTAGAAATAATTACAAATATAATCTTGTATTTAGTCTAATTACCAAAAAAAAAAACGTAATCTTTCAAAATTATAAATACCCCCTCGATATTTGCTTATGTTTTACAAATTGCTCCTCAATAGGGGTATATTATTAACTTCGGGAGGGCTTGTAATATATTAAGGGGTATTTATAAATAATTGAGGTTTTTTTTTGTAATTAGGCCAACTTCAAGAGTAGTTTTTGTAATAATCCTTTTATTTAGGGATAATTACAAAACCACCCCTGAGGTTTGAGTTAATTACCAAAAAACCAGAGATGTTTGAAAATTAAGAAAAAAAACATAGATATTTGAAAATTACAAAAAGGAAGTCTGAGGTTTGTCTCTGTTAAATTCTTAAATATAAGGGGGTAATTGCATCCAATATTTTTACAAATATAAAAGGGATGTTTGAAATTTCTTTTCTTATGAAGCGAGTAAAGTGTAACAGAGTAAAACCTCATAGGATTTTTTGTAATTTTTAAAAACCTGTGGTTTTTTTTGTAATTAACCCAAACCTCAGTGATAGTTTTTATAATTATCCACTTTATTTATTGGGCATCTTAGACATATATATCCTAGTGTTGGGACAAATAGTTCTCTGTAATTTGAAAGAATCGAGTTTTGTTTTCTCCAGGAACTAACGAATGGGACACCGACAAAAGTCGCGGACAGACGACTCGAAGGAGCCGTGGTCGAAGAAGAGCTTGTAAGAGCTCTAAAAGTCGCGTTTTGGTGCATTCAGGACGAGATCGGGACGAGACCGACGATGGGTGAAGTTGTGAAGATGTTGGAAGAATCAGTTGAGATTAACATGCCACCAATGCCACAGACTGTTTTGGAGTTGATTGAAGAAGGGTTGGATCATGTGTACAAGGCCATGAAGAGAGAGTTCAATCAGTTCAGTTCTTTCACCACTATTAGTCATCATCCTTCATCTCATGCTACTTGTAGCTATTCCTCAATGTCACCAAGATAAACACATGAAGTATTTTCTTTTTCTTTTTTTCTTTAATTTTTGGGGTTAGGGGTTTTTTGGCCCTTGGAAAGGTTCCAAGGGAGGATTGAGTGATTGGATGGAGATGGATACTCTGCATTTCCATTTCGTAAATTTTGTGCAAATTTAGGAGATAGAAAGACCTACAAGAATAAAAAATGTGTGAAAATGAAAAAGTAGGTCTCACAATTTTTTTTGACATTGTGTCTTTCTCTCTCCGAAAGTTATACAAAATGTAAGGAATGGAAATGTAGAGGATTCAGTAAACTCCTCATACCAAGATATACACATGAAGTATTTTCCGAAAGTTACACAATATATATTGGCTTGATATGAGGAGTTTTTCAATCAAAACTCATTGGTTTTGAACGTTCTGCGTATATTTGTATTTTCGTAGAGCGCATTTCTAGTATTTTAAGTTCATAGATTTGAGGTACATTTGATTCTAATTGGATCGATAGCTTGATCACATTATATGTAATTTATTTTTTTTGTTTTGAGTGTATCTATGAAAATACTTTTTATATATATATTATGGTATAAGGATTTTGACTTTTGAGCTATGTCTTGTGACTAGTGACCAAGATTTAATTAATATCCAAATATTTTGGGTATGATTTGTTGGCTTCCCTACAAGTCAACCTTTTCATTTTCTTCATCCAAAGCACCGACCAAACAATACATTAAGTTTTTCCGTAATTTTCTCTATAATACGATGTTTCTAATACATCACATCAAACTCTTATTTTTAAAAAATACTACTTGTTTCGGCTATAAGCTATTTTTAAATTTAATAGAATTTACAATTCCATAACATTTTATGTATCTCCTCAAATATTTGATGAATTCCATGAATTTTTTTAATAAATAGATTTTGGTGTAATTAGGAGCAATATTTATAAAGGAGAAATTCCCACCTTTTCCCCTCAAAACTCAAATTTCATTTTTCTAATTAATAATAATAATTATATATATAATTATTATTATTATTATCATTTATTATTGTAAAGAAGAAATTTCTTGTACTTCACCTCATGTATCGTCTTATAATCTCAATATTTCAATGTAAATTATATCTCAATTTTGTGAATACTCACTGTAAAGTTGATTTGTGCCCTTCTTTCCATTTCTAATATTCTTAATTTTATAGACAAATTAGTATGAAAATTTACTATGAGAATATACTCTATTTGAATCAAGATAAATTTTCATTAAGTCGTCATGATAAATGTGTGAATTAAAACTATCTAGTAAAATTTTCATCATCAATGTTGTTTTTGGTTGAATAATTAGTTTAATAATAGTTGTTTATGAAACTATTTCATATTTTGACCATTTCAAATTATATTTTTGTAAGGTTTATGAGACTAATTTTTTTTATTAATGACTTTTTTTGAAAATTTGTATTTTTTTTAATGATTATGAGTTATGTTACAAGTTTCATAAAAAAATTATTAATTATATTTTTTTACAATCCAATAAATTTCACTAAAATCTAATCTATACTTCCATTAGAATCTGACAGAATCCATTGAATTCTCTAAAAACCTATGAAATTGCAGTAATTTAAATTTCTTCAAATTCTATATTGGGGAGATCCTCAATTTTGAAAGCTTATAAGATGTTGTTAAAAAACACATATATACCAAACATTTTTAATGAGCTTATAAGGTGCCAAGCCCCCCTCTTAATACACCATTTTTTTAGTACTAATATGTAATACAAGTATATAACAATTTTTTTGAGTATTAATACAACACTTTTCTAATTAGGAAAATAAAAGGGCACTAGTTAGCATCAATAGAGCGTGGACAGGTGTGTACAAAATGAATTTAATTTCCAATCCATTTTATTTTTCTGCAACTGAGAGAGAAACTGAAATGGAGAAGATGAAATTCGCAGAGGAGCTCGTGAGAGAATTTCTCGTATTCAGAGGATTCACCAACACTCTCCAGGCTTTTGAGAAAGAACTAGCAACTGATATTGGCAAGGGATTTCAAGTCGATAAGATTTTAGACTTAATTTTCTCTACTTACATCCCCAAATTCGAGGCAGAGAAGTTGATCGATCTGCTCAGCTTCTTCAAAAACTGCTTTTCGTATTCCGATTCCAGTCTGGTTGCTGTTATATCCAAATTGGACCAGTCAATTCTGCGTTATTACATTGTTAATGCCTTAAAATGTGGAAGGAAAGACAAAGTGCTGGAGTTTTACGAAAATTTTGGCAATGATTTGATGCGAAGAGACGAAAGTTGGAGTTCCTGGTTTGGTAAGTTTATTTTTCATATATGTTATGATTTTATTGTTACTGATTCTATGAGTTTTACTTCTTGCAGCAATTCCGTATTTGCAGAATCCACATTCGGATCCACAGTTTCGCGTGTATTTTTCTGAGCCGTGGTTCCGTGCGTTGCACCTTTCTATTAGGAATTTCTTGAGCGAGATGCTTAATGGTACTCATATCCTTAAGGGAGATTGAATGCAGTTTTCGGCTTTCTTGCACTTCATGATTTTAAGTAACATTTGAGGTTTCTCGAGTTGATGGACTGATTTCTTTTTCTATCTCAGTATTTTGTTCAATGAGTTAGTGAAACTAATCGTTAACAAAATTCATTTCTGTTTATCTAGCTCCTTAATTTCGAGTAATTTCACTTAAAATCTTCAGTTGTAGGAATGGGGAAACATATAAAAACCATTTAATGCTTTGCTGAGTTGAATTGAGACGAGTTTCCAATTTGAGGGGTAAATTTGATTTTAAATTTGTCAGAGTTACAATTCTAAATAAATGAATTGAGTTGAGATTAATCTTTTAGAATATTTTTATTGAGCAAACGTAATTGTTTCTATTTTGTTAAAAATTGGGATATTTTTTAGTTCGTTACAGTTAGGGACCTCTAATGTGAAAAAGCTATAGTGTAGGCAAATCAATATTCAAATTATTTTGTTGTTTAGCGTTTACAACTAATAACTTGTCAACGGGTGGATATTAACTACACTGGATGACATTTTTGTTGCCACAAAGGTGAGATTTGATTTTGTTCCTTAGCTTGTCTACGTACCCCTGCCTTATTGAAGATCAGTTCTGAAAGGGATACTGTGAGCCGTCTGAAGAAAGAGATTAAGCAACTTTCTCTCAAGTTATCACAAGCTCAGACTTCGTTGGAGGAAAAAGAGGCACTACTGTGTCTGTCAAGGAGGTGATCTTGAATTTGATTGTGCTCAAATTCTTGTGTATATCAGGTGAAAGAATAGGCAATGCTTTCTATCTACTAATCACTAACTGCATTTTTTTTCAAAAATATATTTCAGTGGTGCAGAAGAAGCCATTGATCCACCTAGCATGTCTCGTGTGAATTCAACATCACCAATTGACGAAAGAGAGCCATTGCAGATTAGGGATAATGCTCAAGTTGAGGAATCTCATGTTTCACAGTCTAATTTGGTAGATGACTCTGATGTTGGTAAGTTGCTGCCAGAGTTTTCTGGTTATTTTATGCGGTAGCTGGTTAAGCGGTATGATTTTCTGGTATGCTGATAGGATATAGTTTTATAGTTATTGAAGCCCAAACACTTTGTGCTATATACAGTTTTGAACAACCTTCAGTTTACCTCATAGACAATTTGGAAAGGGCTGTTAGTTTTAACCTCCATGCTGAAGTTATATACAATTTTCCATGACAGGAAGTCGTTTTGATTTGCAGAATGAAGAAGATTTTCCAGAAGTGAAAGCAGTATTTCAGGTTAATTCTTCTGAAAGAGATCTTACCTAATTTTCATGCGAGTTCTCTCTCTTTTATGCACCTTTTCTTTGTCTTCAAGATTATTGCTTCTTTCCATCTTTTTTTGAAATTGATGTTCCTCATATCCTTATTTTGTAGGACTCATTCTTGGGCCACACAAGTCCAATCAGTTGTAGCCGCTTTTCTGCATCTGGGGACAACATTGCTAGTGCTTCTATTGATGGCACGGTCAGGTATACATTGCCAAAACCACCTCTGAGGAAGAGACACAGACTTCTCATAAGACCCGTTAAATTATGTAGAACTCAAATGGCAGGATAAATAATCCATTATGCTGTGACAGACAGACCATTGGTTTTATTATTTGCTCCATTGTCAGGCTTTGTATGGTGTAACAAGAGGAAAGGGGAAGCGGGAGTGAAACAAATTTTACATAGTGGAAATATAGTTATTTTACACTGAAAATGTCTGGTATTGCTTGTTGTTCGATAGAATGAAAATAAGGTGGGCTTGGGAGGGGATTTCTTATCCTTCCTACTTTACTTTCTCTTCTTTTTAACGAAACCTGAGTTAACATTTTTCATAATTATCTGTTTCCAATTATAAGATTTTCTGTAGACTTCCATCTACTTTAAGGACTATTATGGCCATATCCCTTTTACTAATTTCATGTGCTATGGTGAAGGATATGGACCTATGATTCATCAGCACCAACATCTAGAAATGCAACCATCTATTGTGGAGCCAAGATCATGTCCCTTGAGTGGGACTGCAAATCTGATCGTTTGGTATGTTGCTGAGTGTAATTATAGACATGTTTTATTAGGAATTTGTATTTCTTTGTCGCAGTGTTCTGAAATATTTTCTGAGTAATGTGACTGAGCATTTGATGGTTTATTTTGATGTCTATTTGACTCAAGCTACTGATAGGAACTTCTGATGGTGGCATTAAAGCATGGAATGTAGACTCTAAGCGAGTTGTTTGTGATCTCAACTCAACTGAAGCATACCCTAGGTGCTCCTCATTGCCCTTCGTCAATTCACCGATGTTCCCTGCTGTCCGCTACCTGTATCCCTTTTGTTTTTACCTTTCCGGAGCGTCATTCGAGAAACATGAACTTATTATATCCGTGTCTCACTTTTGCTGTCATTGTATTTTGTCGTTCAGCATTTTGGACCTGAAATGCAGCCCTGTGGAGCCTATTTTTGTTTCTGCAGCAGCATCCAGGAGGTACTTTTGCGCTTACTATGTTCTTTTCCCCTTGGTCCCCACCAGCGTGTGATTCTCTTTTTGAGACATAGGGGCTTTTAGTATCTACCCTAAAGATAGAATCTATAAAACTTTGGATCCAACCCCGTGTTAAAATACTACCATTATGATTAGACCATGTCCTTGGAATTTAATAAAAGAAAGGTCCATTAGCGGTTAGCACATTGTTTCTCAATGTCATAGGAATTCTAGCATGCAGTTCAATATTTCAGGTTGATGGTTTTCTGTATATTCTGGGAATACTTATGGATTTGGATGGCATTAATCATGTTCTAATTGGAGCTAGCTATAGCAAAGGATATAAATATTATTTAGCATTTTGGTTTTAAGAAATGCATGTTCACCATGGATATAAGAAGGAACAGTATATAAAAGTGAAATGTATTGATATCGAATCCTATGTAGTGCCAACCTCACGGGATGATACAGTCTAATTTCTCAATAAGTTGACCTTTGATCATAAACTCCACATAAAAATGTTGCAAGGAAACTGATTTGTTAGATGAAACAAAAGTACAACATAACTATTGATGGTGGTGTCTTTTAGCCAAGCTAGCCATTAGCGGAGGCTTTAGTTGATCTTGTCAAAATAGAGTGTAAGATTTCTTTTCTAATGCCATAATATGTAAATGAGGAGAGGAATCCTTGAGTAACAGAACTTCTCCTTTCAGTTATCAGATCCATTTACTGCCTCTTCCTTCTACTTTTTTTTCCTTTCTTTCTTTTCTTTTTATATTTTTTTATAAAGATTGAAAAACGTGACAATGATAAATAATGAAGACAATGGGTATGGATCCCTGTGCTTGGGACAAACGTATGCTCGGCATGTTGTAAATATTGTTTTGTAATCTATGCAGGCAGGGTACTGGCTATTTTGATAACTTGGGGTTCGCTTCATTAACGGTTTGGAACATGAGGACATGGAAGTCTATGGTACGTAAATGTCTCTCTCATAAATTTTGTATGTGAATCCAGAATCCTATACCTCTCTTTCCTGTCCCTTCTGAATAGAGTCATATGTCCTCACTTTTCAACATTTTTGAAGGCAGTCCTTCCTCTTGGTAATGATCCACCAGCAATAACCTCAATGAGTTTCAATCACAATGGAAAGCTGTTAGCAGCTGCTGCAACTGATGGAATGATTCATATGTTTGGTATCCTTGCCCTCATATTCTACAGAATTAGTCTCTTAATCGTAGATTTTGACATGGCATGATATAGCAAATTGCAATTGCATACACCTTAACTGGGGGAAGATATGGCTGCTGGGCAGCAAGTTACTGGATGGCCTGCTCATGACTCTGCAATTAGCTCAATTCTTTTTGGGCCTGATGAGACCAGCATTTTTAGCTTGGGAACTGATGGAAATGCAAGTATCTTTGACAACACTCAGTTATCCGTTGCAATTGCATACATGATGCATTTGAGTAGTTAGCTTTTGCGATTCCAAATTATTATTTGATGTATTATCATATCGTTCCCTTCAAACAAATAGAATTTTTTTATTTTCTTTTTATACTGGATGTCAAGAATCTAATCTTAAGGTCTGGGCACCCAGATATTTGAATGGAGCTTGCACAATCAAGGCAAAATTCTTTGGTCAAGAAATTGCAGCAGGTATGAAATTGTTTTATGGCATCAGCAACTACTTGCAAACGCACGTTAACTATTTGCTATGCATAAACTTTTGTATTGGTTATTGGCAACTGCTAAAGCATGTCCATTTATGCCATGCTTGTACGCTTGTTTATGGTTGTGCTTCCATAACTGAAAATGGATATTGGGCTCCATAGTGCATATTTGAAACCATAGCCATAATACCACTTAATCCCAGTTTCTGAACACTTCCTTTGCCTGCCGGTGGTTACCAAGCTAACCGCTATTTGATCCGCTGTACCATCCATTACCAAGTGATGCCATTCCTGGGAATATTATTTGAATTATTCTCGCTCCAAAACCATTTGTATCACCAATACACCATGTGCTTGTCTCCGCCTTATGTATATCGTATCATGCTAGATAGGCTTGAACATAGTGTATAAGAAAGGTTATTCTCCATTCTTGGTGCCAACTTTTCTACAATTGTGTTAAATGGTTTAAAATGATTCTTCTGAATTTTGTTGATATATGAATATCAGTTTCCTGAATAAGAACTTTGCAATGAGCGAATCATTTGATATAGGTTTTGCAACCCTGAGAATTCATATCAGTGGAGACATCAAATGGCTTTAGATGCTGATGGCAGGAGACTTCTGGTGACATCTAGTTCAATAAGAGCTCCAATATACCAGGTAACCGAAACTGTAAATTTCTACATTCTTCACTTTGTTTTCTTGTGGGCATCTTCACCCTATCTCACTGATTGAGCTTTACTTTAACCAAGGATTTTTGCTGTCGTTTGGAAGCTCAGATAACATAGTTTACTACTGATGCATTAGTTTTAACCCTGTTATTTTTCTTACTTTACTGTGAACAGGTTCGAGGTCAAATGACTGGCATGAGAAGTCTTTCTCATAGTGGATCGATCACAACAGTAGATTGGCATCCAACCTTGCCCATCTTCTTGACAGGGTCGGCTGATCACTCTGTCAGGGTTACGTCAATATTGTGATGGTCTTCTGTTTGTTATTTTTGTAGATGTTGTCCCTCTTAATTTATTTCTTTTTTTTTTTTCGCGGTGTTGGGGGAGGTGGGATTGGGGGAACTGTAATTGTAACTTATGTTTTGTGCGGTATACTAGGTGAAGGAGATAATGTAGATAGGTTGCTTGGTAAAAGGAAATGAACTTAGGGTTTTGTCTGTACTGGTTTCTCATTGGACATTCTTCCCAAGTGCTAAGTTCTTGAGTTTGTGATCAATGTGCCAATTCTGCATCTAGTGTTGATGCCATCTGCCTGTGGGGGTTAACTCAGGCTCGCGGACCTGCTCGCATAGTAGCACCTCAGGCTAGCTATTTTTTGTATGTGAATTTTTTCTCATCTCCATATTCTAGTTCGGTAAGCCGTCTTATATCATTTATATTGAAAACTCCAGCAAGTATACAATTGCACCTAACTGTGCAAAAGCTCAATGATCCATTTTCATGGGAAGGGAATTTTTTTGAATAAAAATGAAAATGAAATAGCTGGGCGAAAGAAGAGCGCATCAGAAATCATGCAAATATGGCCATTTGAAATCAAACTCAAATCTTTTTATATACACGAAAACAAATAATAGAATTACCCGTCAAAAGAAAGGCTCTATATTCAGCATTTGTTCGTTCGATTTACAACATTACACATGCAGCGTTTAATTAAACCTCATTCATCATCATCGTCAAAGTCTATTACCATCCTCAGCCGCCTTCTTGACGCACTATTTTCCTGTGTACTAACAGGATCTGTGTTTTCGTCAAAATCAGCCAACTCATCGACAAGCATATCATCAAAGAGTTGTTGCTGGGAACTGTCAGCTTTCTTAAAAAGCTTACCATCTGATTCTTTAAGACTGTCAATTCTAGTTGTTAAATGGTCAACAACTGCAGTGCCAACTTCTTCCGCTCCCGTCTCATTGGATTGTGCAAGTTGATCACTGGAAAAGAATAGTATTGTGAGCATAGTGGTTACAGGAAAAATTCTAATGGTGAAACATGTATCAAATATCGAATGTAGTCTGTCTATATAAAAGCAACATTCTAGTTTCTCTGCCACTCTGGAAATAAAAATGAGAAACATCAAATATCTGGGGATTTTTGGGTAAAATTAGAGCATTGCAGTTAGCCTGGGTGCGTTAATGGGAAATCTACAGTAGGTCTCAAAGCAAATACGAGTGATGACAGAGAATATGATTTTGTTACTGAAAGTAACCCAAGTTCAGGTTTCAGAATCAAGTCAAAACATGAAGCATTGGAAGTGATGTCTCTCTTAAATGCCATTGACTTATAAGATCTAAAGCAAGCTGAAAGAAGCATCTCAAGCTAGAATGGAATATAAGCCCACACCATTTGGCATGCTTGAGCCTGCCTGATCTTCATTTTTTTGAGCATGTCGGAATATGAAAAAGAAGCTCTGAAACTCCCAAATCGATAATTTCTTTCAAAAAATAAAAAGTCCAGATTAGAGAAACAAAATTAAATACCTTTCTGAGACTTGGGTATTTCTACCAATGGAGTTAGTTTCAACTAAATCCTTCTCAAAAGAATGAGTCATAAGCTCCTCATCATTATGGGACATTTTCTTTGTTTTTCTGCACCAAAGCCAGAGTATTTAGTGAATGATAAACAAGAAAACAAATAATTAGCACTGAAATTTTTAATGGGGAAACGAAATATCGTAGGAGATGATTCTTTTGAGTATTCATCCACTTTCCACAAAGCTTAAATTTTATTTACATCAATGCATTCCCTCTCTAAGTGGGGATGAGATCTCATATTCCACTTTCCCTATTCCATTTCTATTCCATTGCATCGGAATGGAATAGGGAAAATGGAATAGACAATCTCATCCACTCTAAGTGTAATTGTGGACAAACCCTTCAAGAGCCATTGGCTTAAAGCCACATTAAAATGAAATTTGCAAGCCTGTGGAGGCAGTACATAACTCGTTCTGAATTCATAACTGGTTCTAGCAGAGTCAAACTATGTAAAACCTTCTAGTTGGAACAAATGGTATCTAATAGAACGTATGTAAGGGGTTTGACTTATTAAATGTATTTCAGCTTACACAGTTGACATGATATATGCATACTGCATAAGAGAGGAGTACAGTCACAAAATTCTAAGGAATAAATTCTTCATGATATTTGATTTACATTAATTTTACATGAACATCTATCCAGATCATATCCAACACAGTAACGTTAGACTATCAACTTGTAATCTTGGACAAGTCCTCTGAGTTAAAGGATTAGAGTACTTAGTTATATACTATACAAAAATGATGTTGAGAAACAGTTTCCATTGGTGCAACAGAGATATCATGCTAAATCAAAATATGCATATATATCAAGCATCCTATGGAGGTTTTTATCCTAATGCAAAAACCACTGGAATAGAGTAAGAAATATTCCATGGTGAAGAGGAGAATGGGAAAGAGAGGACATACGCCAACACGGAGCTAAGTACTTCATCGTCTGACATGTCTTCAGCCAACTTCTGTGCAACCTTCTTATTGTGCCTCTCATCATTATGACTTCCATTTCGCTTTTGTTTGCTCCTAAAATGACAGATAAAAGG